>JAVQJF010120848.1:0-26974 GCA_036023855.1 Gadopsis marmoratus
TGAGAGAGAGAGAATGCCGCAAACCTTTCTGTCACTCTACATATACCTGCCTGCCAGATGCCAGCTAACAAGGACCTAGCTCCTCGCAGGCTAATACTCTACCTGCCCATCATACACAATACCCCCCGAGCGCACACACACACACACACACACACACACACACACACACACACATGCACAGCATACAAAGTAGGCAACAGGGCTCGGCTGCTTTCACAGACCGGTGCAGGACTGACTAATCAGTGTGACTCACACATCTTCGTGTGCCCAAGACCTCCTCATGCTTAATGCAATATGTCAGGAAGTACACACACACACACTCACACACACACAAACTAGCATGGAGGTGAAACCTACTCTGTATTCAGTGTGTGTGCTTGTCTTAGTGTCACTAACATTGTCCGTCTATGGCTCTGAATTTGTCTCTACCAATTACATACCTGAGATAAGACCATGGCAGCTCTGCGTGTTGGGTGTTGTTGTGATAGCATGCGTGTTGGGTGTTGTCCCTGTCACAACAGTGTAAATGTCAGGCAGCAGCTCGTAACGCCTTCTAGGAAGGAAATACTAATCAGATGAACAGGGAGGAAGGAGAGACAAAGAGATGAGTGGAAGTGGGGCTCCTCCAAAGGTAAATAATGCCCCTGTTTGCCAAATAAATGCCCTTTTTTAAATGACAGATAGTTAAAGCGCCATTAAACTATATGTCTCACAAAATGTTTACTCAAATGACTCCCTGAGGGTGAAAACGACTGCAAATCCCACTGAGAATCGACACCCCGGTCTGCAACACTGCGGAGCTTTCAGCCACTTTCACGGCTCCATATTGTAGATTTCCGGCAGCGTCTACCTGATGCATGAGGCTGCAGGTTGAGAATAAGTGAAGAAGAAACAAGCAAAGCTCAGAAGGGAACTGACTCTTACTGCCAGCAACACGTAGCAAATACGGTAACACGACTGTTTGATACAGAGGGAACTCCCTCCAACCAGGAAGTGGGTGGAAACGAGGTCCCGCAAAATGTGTTTACTGACTATTCCACTTAAAACCGCCTGGGACAGATGCTTAAGCCAGCTGTGCCGTTGGGTTGAATCAACTGCTGCACCCAGCGTGAGCAGAAATCAGGACGTTGGACCTGATGAACAAAAGCTACCAATGGAGAAGAAACAATACCAACCACAAACGACTGAGTAAGATATTAAGCACACTACGCTTCATCGGACTATTTAAAAGGGAAACTCCAGTGTTTTTAAGCCTTGGTTCTATTTTTACTCATTTTGAGATCGAAATATCTAATACTTAGCAAACGTTTTGGAATTGGTCCAGTAGATCGCCTTCACAATGTAAACCTTTGGGGCTACATGCGCCCATGAAAGGTCCGTCCACTAAAAGTGCTTGTTTTTGCTACTGACAGGTTGTTGTTATTGAAGAGTGAGACAACATTATGGAAAGGATCCCCAAAGAGACGGACCGTTTTGTTACAGAGTAAGAGCCTTTTTTGTTTAACCAGAACCAGAAAGTCTCGCCCAAGGAAACGGCTCGCCCCGAAATCTTGCGAGAGGTTGAGTTGTTGCAGGAAGACGACGGTGGAAGCCGAAGTCGGAGTTGGAGACATGAGTTTATGTAGAGAAACTGCTAGCAAGAATTTATTTCCAAAGTCATGGCTGATTTTGACACTGTAGATGAGGCATTTGAATGTGATGGCCATCCCTATGTATTTGAGCCAGTGTACACGGATCTTCCTGCAACAACGCAACTTCTCGCGAAATGTGACGCGAGACGTTTCGTCGAGTGAGTCTTCTGTTTCTGGTTAAGCAAAAAGGAACTGTAGGGATCCTTTCCATAATGTCGGACACTAAATTTGTAAAAAAATAGGGCCCAGGTTTAAAAATATCAGTTTCCCTTTGAACATCAAACACAGCTAACATCACACCAACACACTGACCTTGACAACTTGATAATTGCACGCAAAGTGTCGAAGACAAAAGTCGAAGTAAAGCTCCACCCGTCTTTGTCATATAGTGGCGCTACACCTCAGAGGAGCATCCAAACCCCTGTAAATTGAATGATATGAAATGTGGCAGATTCCCCACATTACTTTCCAAACAGCTTGTGTTTCCCGTGTCAGACAGCTGTCAGCCGAACTGAAATAACCACGCCACCGTTCCCTGTCTGGGAAGTATATTAATCTTCAACTCTTGAAGAAATGTAACTAAACCTTCACCTAGCCTCAGATGAGGAGTTGATCCAAAAATCCTTCGCCTGCTTGCAGCGCGGCGATTGGAAAACAAGCAGAAAATATAAAACGATCAAGCATAATAGAACTGAAAACCCGACATCAGGTATTTCAGCTGTTCAACATTCTGACAGAACAGGCTCTCCTTTCAAATGCCAAGTGCGGCTTCAGCAGAGCCTAAAGCTTCACTCCACTCACTTGGTTTTCACGTGTACGTCTTTGGCAGGTACAGATGAGTTAGCAGACCAATAATAAAAGCGGTTAGCGCTGAATATTTAGCAAGCCGCACACTGCTGAGCACACGCTCCTGCTGAATATGAATTCAGGAGCAACAAATTTGCCGTCTTGCAGTGCTGAGAAAACATGCCAGTACTTGGATATTTATTCTGTGTGTGTGTGTGTGTGTGTGTGTGTGTGCTTCCACCTCATTTAGGCTGAGGCACATTTGCAAAGAATACAGAATTTAACTTAAGTGCTTAAAGCCTCCCATCACCCATCATCCATCGCTCTCTCACACACACACACACACACACACATTCCAAGAAAGCAAAATGGCTGCATGTATAGTCCTTCAACCAAAAATCCCCCCCACACACACACACACAGAGGCACACTTCAGCTGCCAGCTACATCTGCCAGCGCGCGAGGCTCGCCTCAGCCAGTGTATCAGCCATAGCGATGGTTTATTTATATCTGTGACTTGGCAAGGATTCGCAAAAAGGTTGAGACGGATCATACAGCCATGCAGACGCACTTGTAACGCAATCAAACACACACACACATATGCGCACACGTACATAGAGTTGCAGTGTCACACTCACTTGGAAACACATAAAAGCATGGACGCGAAGCGAAGAAACGTACGGCACAAAGTCAGAGAATAAGCCACAATTCCTGTCAAAAGGAATTGGTCCTGCTCATTTATCACACACACACACTGCTAGAATATCTGCCTTTAGATGGATAACAGCGTCCCCAAAATTCGGTGCAACCTAGAATGAGAGCTGACAGAAGTAGGGAGGATGGAGAGGAGAGGACAGCAAGATTTAACGCGACGGGACAGAGATTTAATTTTTCAACCCCACAAACACACATGCACAACCCCCAAACCACAGCCCTGAATCACTGAAGCCACATTTAAACCCAATGTTTGCGGAGAGTGGCCGTGAAAATGCCCTTCTGTCTGGGCTCTGTCCTTGCTTGTCTCTGTTTGTGTGGCTGAGATTGTATCTGAATATTTCTGCTCTCAGGCCAAAGAAGTGCATGCGAACATTTTACTTTTCGGGCATTTCAATGATTCTATTAGTCTATTACACGAGCAGGTCTCATAAAAGGACACCTGTGGATATTGAGGAATTGAAAATGAGACCTGCTGGAACACAGGTTTTAGTCCATTTGTCTGAAATTGCCATAAGTCATTTTTTTATTTACCACAAACACAATCCTGTAGACACTGCAAGGGTCATTACAGCCGAAATATGTTTGCCTCGTAAGACCACACCAGTGCCTTTGCCTGTTTTATCCCATTTACTACAAATTACACATACTTTACTTCAAAGCTAAGCATTTTGCAAACCATAATGCTGTTTGACAAATTCTGATGTTTATTTTACACATTCGAGTGACCCTACGGCCGTGTTACTGATGGCAGCGGCATTAGGAAAATTGCATCTCCTACCATTCCCATTCTTTTTGTCTGATGAAGTCCAAAGAATTCATTTTTTGATGCTTCAGTGAAAACGTTTGACGACGCACAATGTAAGAATAGCAGAAAGTCTCCCGAACAACTGGCTCAGTCGGGCTCAGAAATTACATAATTAATGATTGCCAATTTATAGACTAGCGTACGTGAAGATGTTACATAATCAACAGAAGAAGATGCAATGCAAAACATTTCAAATCACTCTGCTTCAACTGCATTACCACACTATGATAATGATGCAAATATACTGCTGTTCTACTGCTGTCCATGTAATGGATTTCAGTGGCCATTATGTTTGAAGAGTCTACTAAAAGATTTTTAACTCATGGGGGGAAATGCAAAGTAATGGCCGCCTGGAACCGTGGGGAAAAATGCATCCAACCTTCTTTAACACTGTTGCTTCATTTTAAAATCACAGCAGCAGCACATAGAACACAGATACGCAACATGCAACTTGTAATAAAATAGGCAAAATATGAAGCGCTTAATCAAGACTCAGCAAAGCAGATGGGATCAGAATGTAATTTAAAACAAGGTCAAATTGTTAAACTAACGGCCGTAAATGTACCGTAAAGCACAGATTCAATAATTGCCAGCAAACGTCGCAGCGTGTGAGTTGTCCCTAAAGGGTAGCACTTTGTAAAGCAGGCTTCTATGCCTTCCCTGTTCACCTCTCGCGGCCAGAGAGCTCGTCGCTGGGCTTCAGCACCACGGACAGATGTCTGCACAGCTGAGCACATCTGACCGTGCAGCTCTTCAGCACCTCGGACAGAGGCTCGTTCACACTCAGCCATGAACATTCCAGTTCGCTGGGAAACTCTTCACAACGTCACCCTCCACTTGATCCATACTGTCTTCAAAACTATTTTTTTTTTCTTCTTTCGGGGTTTTATTTTTTCTTAAGGGTCTTGGGCAGCTAAAGCCTATTTGTTGAAATGCATAGAGACACTTTGGACAGGCCACCACATCCATCACAGTGCTAACACAAACATTCACATTCATTCCTGTGGGCAGTTAGACGTCTCACGTCCACCTGAGCTGGAGTGTGTCTGGAAACCAGGGCATCTATGAGCACATCAGACTGACTCCATGTAGAGGCGCCTGGAAATGGGACCTTATTGGGTAGTGACAAGCCCACAATGGTCTCATATCATCTAGTTTTATGAGTCTAAAACTGGGATGTAGCCTCACATAAAATAGAAATTGAAAGACTTTTCTAATCAGCAACATCGTGTCCACGTACAGACAGTGTTTGGAAGATCTAGAGCAAAACAACAAAAAAACAAATTCGCTAGCCACAGCCAGCGAGGCTGACGGGTCTCTGGTATAAAACATAAAAATGTGGATACAAAATACACTTAACCTCAAATATTTAATTTATTCTTTACACATCTCCCTCCCTGTGATAACACAGAAGACTACAAGGTGACATGCCTGAAACACAGAGACCTCCAGGCTGTAATCTGTTTCGACTGTGAAACGGTCCCCGGCTGGTTCCAAACCTTTCCAAAACACAAATAGCCTTGAGAGATTCTTCGCAAACATGCCAGCCCGCAGTCTTACTAAACTCTTTATTATATCTATACACGCACACACGCACCTAAAACAAATCACAGTCTTACGTTTTTACACCAGGAAGGAGTCACTTAGCATATTACATCGTACAAAATGGGACAAAACAAAGCGTAGCTGACAAAACAAAGAGAAACTCTTACTATTGAAACATCTGCTCAGTGATTCACGTGGGCTTACTGTCGAGCTCTCTCTGCAGGTGTAGGCCTTTACTGTAATTTGAAATGTAAGAGCCTTGGGCACTTTCTCCTTCTCTTCCGTCTCCAGCAGCATGGTGTTCATAGCACATGCCCGCCGACCGGCTCCTGCGCGCCTCGATCCGTGTTCAGCACCACGGACAGCTCAGAAACAACCACGATGAACTCCGCAAGCGTCTGAACGCTTCAGCGCAACAAGCGCATCTGGTCCTCCTCCTAAGAGGACCCTCTACGGAGCCCTTGGTGTTGTGGTCTTCTTTTTGTGTTTCAGGGGATTAAGAAAAGGAGTAAAAAGTCTTGAAAATGGTAAATGGACTCTTTCTTATATAGCACTTTTCAACCGAAACGGTTCCCAAAGCGCTGTAACAGTAATCTAAGTTTAGAACAGTAGTCTAACTCACCCATTCACACACCGACGGGGACACAGTTGCCACGCTGGCCTCCACCGGGGGCAACTTGGGGTTCAGTGTCTTGCCCAGGGACACTTCGACATGCGGGTAGCGGGAGATGGGATCGAACCACCAACCCTGGGGTTAATGGACGACCGCACTATCCTCTCAGCCACAGCCGCCGAAGAGACCAACCCCGACTGACTTAGCTGACCAAAGTCTCTAATAATCCAAGCCTTTCAATACCCGCCTAATGATGGCTTTAAAATTGCATTTGCCTCGTTTGTTATTATCTTTGTGTTTTGTTGGTTTTGCTCCTTCCTCTTTTGCATTTTGATGTCATTTGTTTTCTGTCACCCGGTTTACTTGTGTCTCTGTTCTTCATTTTTGGATTGTTTCTTGTTCAGATTTTGGAGGACAGTGGTTTTTGCAGCCCCTCAGGGTCTCTCTTCAGCTTTGTACACACTGCAGCTATATTTTGGTCCACTCAAGAATTATTTCATGGTTGAAATATGTTTATTTCTCACTTTATATCAGATTTTGAACATTTTGATAATTGAAAAAGAAAAATATTACACAGAACAGCAATAGAAGAATGTCAACATCCCTTTTGTGTGTGTGTGTGTGTGTGTGTGTGTGTCATTGACAGTTGCTCTCTCTTCTATTCTCTTGCAGGTAAGTGTCTGTGTTTGCTGAAGCTTTTGATGTGATAGTCCCTGTTTTGCTTCCTTGTCTCCTCGCTGTATGCATTTGTGACAAACTATCTGTTTCTGGCTGTGATCACTGCACACAGGTACATTGCACTTCTCACGCCTATTGCTGACTTTGCCATCTTTGTTACTTGGGCAGATCTGACACTTCTTTCTCTTCGGTTGGCCCGGTCTGCTTCTTTCCTGTGGCTGGGTTGTGGCTTTTGTCACCCCACACCTTCCCATTGCTTCAATGATCGAGGTTTGCAGTTGTGGTCGGCCTTCCAGTCGACTCCTCATGTGTGGTGTGACAAGCTGCTTTAAGAGCTCTTTGAGGAGGAGCCATCGTGCATTGTTGCAGGCATTCATTCTGTACTTGACCTAAATGAAAAGTCAGGGAATGACCAAAGTCATTAGGATTCATCCTCTGGGGACCATGAATGTCTGCACAAAATTCCACGGCAATCCATTGAAATATCCTCAACAACTATTTGAGTTGTTGAGATATTTCAGTCTGGAGCAAAGCGGTCCGACCATCCAACTGATGGACAGATTGACAGAGAGTCAGGGTACTAGCATAGCTAAAAGGTAACTTTAATGACTCACTTTAGCAGATTAGTGACATACAACACAGTTCGTCAGCAATCGCAGAGATCAAAAATATTGCACAAAACTTTAACACACTACATGCTGCAGATGTCTCAAATTACTACAGAGAGTCATTTAAAAGTATCAGGTTCATGAGGTGAACACAGACGATAAAACACGGCAGTCAGCAGCTGCCTGTTGAGATCTTAGCGATAATGCAATGTTCACTTTAGCGTTCACCCTTATTGACAACGCAGCTGAAGGTAGTTGCTATATTGGCCTAAAGTAAGTGTTACCATGGAAACCAAATAGTATATAGCCACTGTGAGGTCACAGGTGTGAAGTGGCTCACGTTACCCTACTCTGCTACCTTTGCTCTATTCAGCACGTGTGTTTTCACTTTCAGTTAGCATCAGCTCAACCACGTGACTGAGTGCATGACCTTGGTGCCACTCACAAAGTCAGTGTTTCTCTTTGGGTTTTACGTGTTGTTCAGGATTTTAACCAAACCCAAAGCCTAGAGTGGCTGACGAGAACTCTCTCTCTCACTGTAAACGTTGGACGGTGTTCAGCCTGCACAGACCACTGGTGTCAGGGATGATTACCACTTGGCATCCTCTCAGACTCCCTGATAGACTATGATAGACTATTTTGCCCACCGGTCCGCTAAGTCACTGATTGACACCTGGAGGAGCAACGTGTAGCCGAGTATCTCTCCCTAAGTGGAGCCCATTTGCTGATTGCCCGAAACTGTGATGATGCCTCTTCCAGATTACAGGCCACGGTGGATTTTAACAAAGAGTGGGATAGTGCCGAATGAACTGCAATGAGGAGAATGATTCTGTATGTCTGTGTTTCTGTTTGTGTGTGTGTGTGTGCGTGCTCACACAGTTTGAATTCAACATACATTAGCAGCAGAGCTCGTCTGGGGGCAGAGATAAGCCCGCAGAGTTAAACCTCAGTGGGTGGAGCCAAGCAACAGCTTCTCTGGTTGTGTACGCCGCGGTCCAGTGAACAGCAGGGGCAGAGAGACGTCATAGCCAAAGGGTTAAGTTTATTTCCTCAACTGTTCCTCACCAAAATGCATTGTGTGCATCCTTGAGGCCCAGCAATCGCGTCAGATCCACTCTCAAATCCAGCGTAAACACTCAGCCGAACCCTCCCTGAGTAGATAAACGGTGATAAAAGCTACAGCAGTTTTAACTTATTACTTGTTGCCTTTAGAGTTTTCCTGCCTGACCCGCTTTCAGGTCAGGCTTGCACAAGCTTCAGGCTCAGGTCTGGGTATTTCCGAACGCAATTCATTAAGAAACGTCTCCGCCTTGCTGAGCCTCCTTCTCCCTCTGTCTGCAGTAATGATCTGCATCTGTTTGTAAGTGTTGTGCCCGGCAGGAAAAAAAAAAAAAGAGACACAGCCCACATGTTGCATTAGTGTGCCAAGCTCCAGGTCAGCAATCAGTCAAAATGAGGCAAATCTGCGGTGATTCAAGGAGGACAGCGTTGTGCATGCTGACCTTGTATGACCTGTGATGGTATCTGTAGCCGTAAGTGTTTGTCAAGTTCAAACGGGAGAAGGCAATTTCAAACTTGATGCCGACCAACAGCTGAGGCTGGTTCGTCATTATTAGATCACTTCGTGCCATGTGTTTGTTGTTCCTGCCCCTAAACGTGTAACAGACATAGCTTATTGGCTATTTCTGCTTGTTCGGTGTAGTCCTGATTTCTGAGTGTCCTAATAGATCATATATTCCTTTCTCTTTTAAAAATGGAATAACTAAAGTATAATGTTGCATCACATCTGTGGGTGGTCGTTTCTGGGGCCATCTGGGGCAGAGGTCAGGGTGTGTGTGCGCGAATTGATTTTTTGTTGAATTCTCTATGACGCCAGTGTTCAATTGCGACTTTACGTTTTGATTCTGTTTTTTACATTTTGTATTCGACTGCTGTAATGTTCAGTATTCTGTGTTGTACAAGTAAAATAAACCAGCATCCTGATGGCAGAAGCCGAATTGCAACACTTCTCAACCATTTAGGGAATGCTAGGCATTTTGACCATGAATGTCCCAATGTCCCGCTCTATTTTTTCATTGTTCTTTTTCTTTTTCTGTTCTAGATCTAGTGAAAGGCTGGATGTTCACTTTTTTTTAAAACGGTTTAAGAGGGAAAGCTGTTGTGCAAAGCTCCAATGAGTTTTATATTCTATATTTGAATACATTTCACTGCCCTTTTTATGTAAATACAGTTTTACTTTAATAATTTTAGATTCAAAGAACATTCGCCGCTCATCTTTAGCTCTCACACATCAGCTCGCCGCTTGATTGACAGCTCTGTCGGATAATTTCACTATAAAAGGCAGTTTTCATTCTCATGTGCCAGTTCCCAGTGGAGGACCAACTTCAGCTTATTTTTGGATGATGGATTTGGCTTTTAAGTAAATGACAGGAGACTGTTTTGGTCTGATAAACACGCCGCGCTCACTCTTGACAAGTGGTTGGAATGAAAGCGAGGCTCCGCACCTTTCGAATTGGAGAACAAACAACAACAACGCAAAGACAAAGCCAGACGGCTAAAAAAATTTTGTTTTTTTTAAAGAAAATACATTAATTGTGTCGCAGGAAAATAATCGCATGGAACGGTTGAGGTTCAGCAGACACACACAAATGCAAGAAACTCTAAATTGCACATACAGTTGGACAATAGACACACGAACACACAGACACACACAGCGGCAAAGCTGCCATTCAACATTTACTACCTTGACAAATTAAATAAAAAAGTGTCTCTCCCTTTCTCACACACACACACACACACACACACAGAGTCAATAGTGGTGCCATTGTATTTTGAACCAAGTCATGGCCTCGTTTAAACCACCTCTCTCCCACACAAATACACACAGTGTCAGCAACCCTAATTGCTGTCTGCCTCAATAACGCTGTAACTAAGCCTCCGACCTCCTCCTGCCCATCTATCCATCCACTGCGATCTGTCACATGTGTCAATCATCCCCTGTCGCGGCTTCCTTCCATTTCTTTTTTTAAATTCTTCTCATCCTCACTTCCCTCTGTCACTCTCAGCTTTACTGTATACACAGCATCTCTTACTTTCCCTCTCTATCTCCCGCCTTTCCCCCATCCAGCCAACTCTCTCGCCCTCCGCTTACAGCTGAATGCCTGAATGGGAAAGACGTGGGGTCTGCGGCAAAGACGAGTGCTGCAGAGATTCCATCAATTCCTGGGTTGCCGGTTTATTATGTACACTTAACTGTTGCGCCTCCTTTGGCCTTTGGAGCTGCATGAACTCATTTTGACAAAATTCTGCAAGAGCATGTGAAATGATGGTGATGCTGTAAATGTTTTGGCTGAACTATGACGTCGCTATCAGCCATTTGCACCAGGAATGTACGGGCGGCTGAGCCAATGACGCTTTCTGTGAAGTTCTTTGTATGGTGCACTATCATGCCAAGTCTGGATAAACTGTAGTCAACTTAGTCTGCATCATGACCATGTCTGTGGATCTGTGGATCCCCCCCTGGCTGCATGAGCCCCGCCCCCTCCATGATATGGACCAACTCAAAAAATCGAAAGTACACGTCAAATATATTTTTCCCAAAGATGGTTTCTGTCACTTTAGGTAGTTCTTATCAGGCTGATGTTTGTTGAAGTGTTCACTGTTCTCATAAATTTCATTTTAATTATTTATTTGATGCTATAAAAAGGGGGGTGAGACATCACGATCATCATCATGACAACTGTGATTTGCATGCGACTGGTTCAGGCGGGTGTGTGACAGATACCACGGCTCACTACTGAGCATGACTCTGGCTCCCTTTATATGCAGTCTATGGTCTGCATATACTATGCAATTGAAACATTCTTTCACTGCGTATCAGGGACCCAGAAGGCAGCGGTATGCTGAAGACTAACACGCCATCACACTCCGACTGGCCTGTAGTGTTGATGCCAAATCTGGGTCAGTTTAGCTTCACTCCTCAGTGGTCGGGTTTCGATGCCCAGCGCAGGCCGACATTCTTGATCTTTGCTTGACAACAGCAGCTTTAGACAAAGTTCAGTTGATGCTGAATTTGGAGGTGACTTGCCTAGTTGTGTCTCCTTTCTAATCCATAAAATGCTCACAGCAATGTGTTTTCTCCCACTGCCCAGCTCTAATGTTCAATGCATGTCTCCTTGGGTCGATATGTTAAAATCACCCACCTACAATCATTCAAATCGCATTTGAAACGTCCTTCTCCCTTCATTCTTTTGCAAAGATGACCCTTACCGCTCTCTTACAATGTTAGTTTATATTGTGACGTCGTGAGGGGCAGCACCCGAACTCCCGGCTGCCCAGCTGGGCCCCATTAGCTGACTCATTAACAAGAAGGTTAAAGGGGGAGAAAAGAACAAAGGAGAGATCGGTGGATGACTGTTAATAGTTGAGAGATTGTTTAAGAGTGAAGTTTGGACGCTACGAACCTGAAGAAGAAAACGTTTGAGTTGAAGTGAGAGCATTTTTCACAGCGGACACAACCTGAGAAGGAACAAGATCCCGACCCCTCAAGACGTCACAATATCAAGAGACACACCGCAGTCATAGGAGCCTGGGAACATACTGATGATCCCGCCATGATTACATCTTTTACCTCTTTAATCCCTTTGCTGTCACTGTAAAGCAACACAGTTCTGTCACGGCCTTTCTGGATTTCCTGGATAATGAAGTCTTCAAGCTTCAAACTTGCTCCCGTCCTGGTCAACAAGGTGTGAGAAAAGAAGAAGCTCTTGCTGTTCGTGCTAAAACCCAGTTGTGTTTTGTTTTATTTAATCAAATCAGCTTTTTTGGAACATCAAATGCAAAAAAAAAAATCTTGATTAGGGCAACCCACTGCATCCCCACTGTGTTACACCAATCAGTTATATTGGGCAGCAACACTGAAATTAATTTCTACGAAAATTGCAGGTTATGTATTACTTCCAGATTGTTTATGACATCAGGCGGCAACATAAGCACCTTCATGCTAACAATCAGTGTGCCAACCCACTGGGATTATCTGGCTCGGCAGAGAATGTAAACATTCAGGGCCTCAACCTATAAAAAGGCAATTTTCTTCGGTAAGACGATCTTTGTCTGCTGAATTATAATGGCCGGAGATGTTTCTGCAGCTGAGATGCATCGGGAAGGCGTGTGCAGACCGGCGGAGACGCCTGCAGAACTGAGGTGAAGCCGTGAACAGGTCAGACGGACGAACGGCTTTGGTAAACGTTGCACACACATGCGCCCACAGAAGGAGATTAAAAAAGAAGGAAAAATATAGCGAAACGTTTCAGATTTTGATGATTTGGGGGTTTTACGGTTTGTTGAGCAGAGGTTTAAGCTCTTTCCCCGCCATCGTCTACTTCCTGCTTAGAAATTAGCCTACCGAGTCTCAACGGGGTTTCACACGGAGGGCGAGAGGTTGATTCTACCTGGGAGCTTTGAATTTACCACAAATAAGAGCAGGCCCCTCTGGGAAACTGAGGAGGATCGCATGCTTACAGTACATAAAGGGAGTCATTCGCTCATTTACACACACACACGTAAACACAGCCCCCTTTGCACCCCATAGCTTTCTTCTCCAGCGAAAAAGGCAAAGCGAAAGCATTTCTGGGGACCCTTCATGCTTCAGCCCTGAGGTACTGAATTTAAACCGCAGAGGGAGAAGGTGAGATGTGAATTACACAGCGTCACCTGTCAAGGTCACTTACACTCAGCAGCTAACTGCTTTTCCAAAGAGTGTATTTCTCCACGAAAGACCTTTTTCTTATGAATTCTCTCTCTGCTTTATGGAGACCTGTCATGGTACCTTTGTCTGGGTGTGAGAGGGAGTGTGACTGCTTGCTATTTAAAGCTGCCTCTGCTGTGGATGCTGTATGTGGAGCGGAGGGGGAAAAGATAAGTCCCTCGGGCAAAGAATAATTTTAAATTATTTCAATTTAAAAATGCTCAAATCTCTTAAGCTTCCAACTTTGTGGCGTTTGTAGAGACGGTCCCTTCGTGTTTTAAAATAAAAATCTCCCCCTGTGCCCAAAGTGAGGTGCATAAAGAAATGGTTTTCACAGACCTTGACAAGCCTGCACCGAGCCCTGACCTCAACCCCATTCAATACCTTTGGGATGGACTGACAACCTATCGCCCAACATCAGTTCCTGATCTCTCTAATGTTCTTGTTTTGTCAGTGGCAGCAGATCCCGGCAGTTACAAACGTCTGTGGGAAGCCTTCCCAAAAGTGTGGAGGCTGTTATAATCATTTTGCAATGACTCTATGGGTGTAACGTTTAGGCGTTCATAGACATTTGACCATGTAGTTGGCCCTCAGCTTTACCCACCCCATGTATGTGCACATTTCCTAGATTGTCGGTTACCTTCACAGCGTATTGGTGAGCTTGGTGTTTTCAATTCAACAAAATTAATCTAACCAGCTAAATGGCTAATTAACCAGCAAACTAACAATTTGTAAATAGGACATGACTGTCATCACAGTGTCAAACATAGCACGTTAAGACTACTGCTAGATTTTGTGTTATCTACCTTTTTTATTATATATTTCTTTCTGTATGGTTGTCAAACTCACTGGTAAAATGGCAGATGTAGAGTAAAGAGCCCTAAGAGCTCTTAGATTCTGACACCAAAACCTGACGTTTACTCAAGAAGGTTTTAGACAGTTGAAGGAAAATCTGCTCTAAAACTCAGCTGTAGCTGCAGTGGAAGTAAACCAATAGAATATCCCTGTTCTGGTTAGTTTCCCTCCTGTGTTGATTCGCTTCACCTGGTCTCATGTGTTCACCTGTTCCCTCGTTAGTCCAGTGACTATTTATGTCTGTCTCATTTCTTGGTTCTTCAGAGGTTCGTCTTGGGTTTCACCCTGTGTGGTTGTACTTTTTTCCCTGGTCCCTATTTTTGTTTGCCTCCTGACCTGGACTTGCTTGCTTGCCTGCCTGCAAATTCTGATAGTTAGAATAAATCCTTGAACTTTCATCTGTGCTGACTGCATTTGGGTCCTCTCCTCCACTGTCTACACCCGGCTGTAACAACACACTAGTTAGGACATACAATATTAATTGTGAAGACTTGAATTAATTTCCTGTAGGCTTATCCTAACCTTAACCCCAACATGTCTAACCCAACGTTATGCTAGCTTTAACTCAAAACCAGTTCTTTAACTTGAAATGAATGGTTAACATCGTGGAGATTAGACTGATAGGTGATGAGTATCTTCACTGTGAGTGTGTGAGCAGTTAATATCCCGTACAAAATGTAGGTTATCTGTCTGTCTTCTATTACCACACCAATGCTCATAATTACACAGCCCATCATGCTACCTTTATCCCAAAACCAAGCCTTAAACTTAAATTGAATGGTTACCGCTGTAGCAATTAGACTGGTCTATTACCATAACAATGCTCATAATGACACGTGCCCAAATTTCCCTCAGGTACCAGCAAAACAACAGGACAACGCAGACGCGTCGCCACATGTAGATGCTACTTGCTGTTTGACAGAAATCATGAGACTGAGGACTGCTGGGAATTTCAAAAATATCGTGAACGTGGATCCACTCTTAGTTTGGGAACACAGGGTCTCTGAGGCCACGTGTTTCTATACAGTATGTTCAGAAGACGCAAGACATCAAAACCCTAAATAATTTGGATAGAATACACCACAACAAGTTTAGTGGCTTGCCGGAAAATGTCAGATTCCGGCTTACATGGTTCTTAGATTTGATCAAATGAAAGTTTAATGATCCCTTTTGTGAAATTGGGCCACTGCTGTGGCAGAGAAATCTAATGCAGACTGAGATCACAGTAGCAACCCAGTGAGGAATACAATGAAATTATGATGTACAACTCGTATAGGTTTCCATCTTGTATATCATTACACTTGGCCTCTCACCTGCTTCCCATACCCCGTCTAATGCCCGAGGTAGGCATGATCCATTTATTGCCCTCACACATAAATAGCTTCGAATGTGGACACGTCGCTCGCGACACTAGATATGAGAAAGATGAGACGCTCCTTTTGATTTTTGAAGTGTTTGACAGGTAATTAGTTATAATCTTTTCCAGGTCTCCCTGCAGGCTTAACGGTATCTGTCTAAATTAGAGTGAGGAGCAGTAAAGGAAATGGTTCCTGGGTTATCTTCACACAGACTAGACACTAACAGTAGACACTTCATTTGCAAGATAAGGTTAGTCTTCCGTAGCGGGACCTTTCTGCTCACTTCCATTCAGCACTGTGACAGCAGAGGCTCAGAACGGGAAAGTCAGGAAACATTTAAGAGAATTTTATTATTTTTCATCCACAAGTACTTGCGTGTGTGTGTTTGTATGTATGTATGTATGTATGTATATGTGTGTATATATATATATATATCACAGGTTATTGTCTTATGTGACTGTTACCTAGAATTGGAACACCTCTGAACCCAATTAGCACAAAATGTAAGGACAAAAAAGGGGGGTGATATGAAATGGAATGGAAACTAATCAGACTTCATCATCCAGTAACTTCATAGTCCAAATGTCAATTGGTGTTTTCCTATGAATCATCCAATCACAGCAAACTGAGATCAGACAGTTCAAGTAAAGGCCAATCATGTTTCACTCTCCACTAGCTCTTCTGTGCAAAAGCGTAAATCGTTTTTCTCTGCAAGACTAAGATCAGATAAATAAAGTACGCCTCGTGTTCTTCGGTTATTCAAAATGTAATTACCCAGTACTGTATCTGCTCAGGTCTGCTTGCAGGTGAGCATCTGTCTGAATGAGAGGAATGAATAGCAAATGAAATGTTATGTAGTTGTTCACAGCAAAGAGCAGAGTGTATGAACTGAGAAGCTTTTATCAGAGCTTTCCGTGTGTAAATCTACATGACAAAGAAAGTCAATATAAGCAAAATAACATGAAAAGTTAATGGTACAATAACAAAATGCACAAGTAGGAAGGGTAATAAAATGAAATAAAGTAGACCTGACTGATATGGGGGGCCGACACTGCCATAATAAAAATAAATGAATGTTATTAAAAGCACCAAAATACTATTAAAAATAAATGTAGGCATTAATTAATTTAGAAAATGTGACATCAATTGATATTTCTGTATAATGTTTCCCTTTGCATATAAATTCCCATATGTTCTCAATATTCCTTCGTTTTTTCTTAAATTACTTTGTAAATGTCTCTTCCCTTTTCCCAATTTAATGGCATATTCATTTATGTATTGAGTCATTTATTTATTCATTCATTTTGGATTATGGCAGTTCTGGTCCTCCATACATTTAATCTAAATACGTCCTCAAAAAACAACATGAAGAAGCCTTAAGGGAAACAGCTGCCACTGTAGACGCAGTAGTCGATGTAGTGGTAGTCACAGTAGGAGCAGATGTTATTTAGACGTCGAAGCAACTCTGGAACTAAATGCGCTCGGAATGCGTTTGGATCAGCCAGACCAGGTTTGGAGGTGGTCAGGCTCACATTGTGATTGGATCGCAGCCAGGTGGATATGCAAGCCGTACAGCGTGACCACACAATTGGTGTTTTCTGCTTATAAGAGAAGCAAATGTTGGCAGGTAAGATATGGAAAGCTAACCAGTGTCTCTGGTGATGACGTTATACACTTTGTAATGGCTGGGGATTTCTGTCTTCCAAAATACACTTTTGAATAAAGGAAATTCCCTTCGATATGTTTGCTTTACAACTACAGGCATGACATATTTGCTCTCAGTGCTAAAGTATGTATCCGGGTTACGTCTTAAAGGGACACTAACATGTCAACAGGCCTCTGATTGGCCCATTTGCTACCATTAATTTTGTCAAAAATGCCGCTTACGCCAAGCTTGTGTGCAGAATTGGTGCCGCCTTTTTTTTTTTTATTCTCACCCTTTGAATTAGATCATCTCCGCACGTCACTGTTTGGAAGTAATTGAAAATCATTGGTCATCTACGAGCATTGCTTTTAATCGCATTATTGCGTTAGTTCATCTCCAGCCATCCAGTCACACAAGACCACGATGATTTTTATTTTTTGTTTTTTTTGTGCACCTGCCTCTATGAAAAGAGGCCGTTTGTGCGAGAGAAATGGCAAAGGAGCAGCTCTCGCAGGTGTGAGAACGGATTTCAAATTTCTGGCGAGACTCTGTTAGAGCATCGCATTTGCTGCATTGTGACAGCAAGAGCCACTCCACAGTACATCATCGCGCCGGAGTCTGAGGCATCTGATAAACACCGGCCGCACTCTGTGGCGCACACTAACGCACCACTTTGACTTGAATTTTTAAAGATCTCGGGTGTGGAGGAGTACGCTTCCGCCCGCGCGAGCTGCAGCGCGGCAGACGTGCTGACAGTTGTCCCCTACATATTTAAACATCCGAGCTGCTGCCCCGCTGAGTTTAACCGAACACAGGGACAAAGGTGGAAGAGTATGGAGATGAAAAGGGAACAAGTAATGTGATCTCCTTTGTTTGGTAGACAGTGATTCATTCCTGTGGAGCTTTTGGAGATTTTCTGGCATATGAAATGCTGAGGGAGAATTTAGGGACGCACTGGGCAAAATGCTCCCCTTACTTGCTTTGTTGATCAATTGATGTGCTTTGGCTGCAGCTTCAAAAAGGATTGTTTTGGAGGAAATCTAGTCTTGCGCTCTCGTCGGGCAGCAGAAATGACAAGAATTTGTCTCCTAACTCGCATGTTTAGAGACCTGAATTGTCTGTTTGTTAAATTTGATCGATCTAACTTTTGTTCTTTCAATATCCATTCCACCTCTCTGCTGCCCTGCTGAGTTTAGGGAAGCACAGAAAATCATAGAAATACCATTGAAAGGGGAAAAAAGAGAAGCGGGCTATGCTTTGCAGAGAATGATTCATACCACTTCAGATGAGCTTGGAAGCTTTTGACTTGCAAACTTTGTGCAAAGAGAGTTTATGTATTTTACTGAGAAAAATAGCAATATTTTCCCATTTCCACACTGAATTTCTGCTGAACTTATGCTGCTTCTTTGACTTTAGCCTCAAAGAGGAATTATCTGTAAAAGACAATGGGAGACGGATGGAGACGCAGTTGAACCTGCCAAAGAACCTAAAACTCTCTGAAAGCATTTAGCCAAATGGGAGGGAACCTTCCCTTATTTTATGAAAAGCAAAGTCGGACAAACTCATGCTTTTTGTAAAGCGTGCCGTTCTTGCACACGGTGGGAAAAGCGACGATAGCCAGCACGAGTAACCTTTCAAGAAGAAGCGCAAGCAAGAGGCACAAAAACAAACCCCCCGTCGGTGACGACATTTGTGACAGGAAGCGTTTCGGAGGCAGATCAAGTGACCAACGCTGAGGTGAAGAGGTCGATGCTTTGCGCCAAAATTAATGTGCCAGAAAATGTCCCTTATTTTAAAGTTCCAAAGTTGACAGGTGTGTGCTGGACAGATGCAGGGGGATTCCTGTAAGAGGCGGAATCTCTTTGCGTGCTCTGAAATCCCAAATGAGGACAAACGAGGTGCGGGGGTGGGGGGGGGATGGATGCAAAGAATAACTCAGAAGCCGTTTCTTTAGGCCTTCTTCAAGTCTAAACGCAGGTCCTTTTCATAACTCTGTGATTTGCATTTTATCTATTTTTCATTCGCTTCCAACTTTTTTCCTCCGTTTGTTTCGCCCGGCACCCCCGGGCCACGCGGCAGAAGATTGCGAAGCTTCACGCAACAAAATAAACTGTACAAAAACAGTATTACAAAGAGAAGGTGTGTGTGTGTGTGTGTGTGTGTGTGTGTGGAGTTTGCGAGCCAACGACTTTATTCAACACACCATCAACCCCTGATGGATTCATTCACCATCACCATAAACAGGTTTTAGCCTGAGAGGAGCTCGCAGCGGAAACGTCCAGTCGTTCTGCAGACGATGCTGTACGACACACTCAGAATAAAGAACATTGAATATTTCTTGGCCATTTAAATCCCAAACCACATGTGTGCTACGTGTCTTTTTAAAAAAAAAAAAAAAAACCACCCACTGTCCATTAAGTGTTTTTATTTCCTTCATCTTGCCGCCTTTGGGAACAGACAAGATAATCTTAACTCAAGGGCCACTTGCTAGCTTTTTCCTGGGCTTTTAAGTGCATTTCGTGGTCTTCGTCAGCTGGTGGAGTCTGCTCACTTCACTACAGTTGAGGTACGTTTGATTTTTTTAACTATTATTTAAGCTACTTAATGAACAGTCATGCTCAAGTATCTACGTGATGTTGACACCCTCACCACAAATGTTATATATATACTGTGTGGACATGCAGTCTGCGAATATCATTTCATTACATGACCTCATGTACATTTTCGAAATTCAAGCAACCATCTCTCTTTGTCATTTATCTTGCCAAGCACTGAACAGGATAAAATCTCCGGAAAGTGAGTTATGAGGATCTCCCAGATCTTCCCTTTTTGTACAGTGAAGGTTCACTGACCATCATTTCGTCAGCACTCTCTGGTGTAGATTATAAATGTGTTATACCGCGTATTCATAAAGCAATACATATTCATATATGGCAGCATTGCAGCACAGCATGTGATGGTGACGTGTCTTGCTAAGAGGCGCTACCGTGATAAATATTGCGTGAAAATAATAATAATACGATACAATATAGTATTGTGTCTTTGGGGATTCAAACTGATGAGCTCCAGTCACATTCCCACTTTTATAACCTCATTTCTGCTGACCATCACCCTAACTGATCTGTCGCATATCCACAAATGGCTTTCAACCTTCACTGGTTCCAGTATGAAAAGATACTTTCTGAGACAACCACCGGTTATTGTTGAGATTCTGTATAATTCTGTATATCTCCAGGGACACGCCTGCAGCGGTTTCTGAATATATAACAATTCTGCAAGGCTGAAACTCTTTCTTTCCTTCCCTAAGGCCATCCCTCTTCCTCACCTCCCTATTTACCCTCTTCTCCCTTTTTGCATTTATCTAAAGGAGCAGCAAAAATGGTGTTTTTCTTCACTAACTTATCGCCACCAGCCACAGCCTGGCATTTCACAATGGCAGAAAATAAACATTTGGGAGGTGATAAGATTTGTCCTCCCTGTTACTGCTGTTATTGTTGCAGGCAAACAGCGGCGTTAACGTTGGAAAGCATCACTCTCCCCCGCCGCCCTCCATCTTTCTCTCCATCCCGCTCATATTTGTGTTGATGGAAACAGAGGAGAGGAATGAAATCGAGGAAGGGAGAGGCAGAGAAGCTATCACACAGACAGATAGAGACGCATGGAGCGAACCTGTCACTCCACAGATCGGCTGTCACACACGTACACAAAGAATGGACTTGTCTTTTAGAATCATACCACCTGTTTTGTACTGTGGTGTTTATTTTATTTCTGCATTGTCTTCTCTGTTAGCACGGTACTGACCTGAGCAAAATAACCTTCTTCTTGTGGAAAATAAAGAGCATCTATCTATCTGTCCGTCTGTCTATCTATCTATCTACGGACAGGAAGGTGAAAGATGGCAGAGCAAAAAGCTGTGGTCTAAGAAAACATTATCTCAATCCAAATTCTATTTCCACACATTCCTCTCGAAGGTCGGGGATTTCGCTGGAGCTGATCCCAGCATGCACAGGCTGAAGGGCCAGGGTACACCGCTTAAACAGGCTGCTAGTGCCTTACAAGGACCTCTCCATTTGTAATACATGCATGTTAATGTAGCTTGTGAAAGTGTTGACTTTGTGTTAACCAACCATTTTAAAAGGCCAGTTGACTGGAATAACAAATCAATACCCGCATGTTCCCACTTACAGTACCTGCCACTCGGGTGGTTTTGGTTTGATTTGCACAGGGTCTGAGATCTCTGGTGCCGCACGCCAATATAATGGAGGTGAATGGAATTTCATTTGTGATGTACCACAGCATCTCTTTTTCCAGAAAAGAAGAAAGTGTCCCGGTTACTAAAGGCCAGTTCGGACCAGGGATTTGCGACGAGACAAAACCGTTTGAATAAGTCGCAGGGAAAAGCTGGCTGATGGCGTGAGGCACGTCACCTGTTTCAACAGCCAATCAGCTCATAGAGAAGTCAGCTGGTCATTTTGACTCATCACTACTAGAAAAGCAACTCACTACCACTATCCTCATTCATATTTTAAAACACTAGAAGTTACATCCAGCTACAAGAAAGTCCTGAAAAGCCGGCAATTAGAATGGAAGTATAGAGTGTTGTTGCTATGGAAGCGATATACCGTCTCAGCTAGTCGCACTGGTCACACTCATTTCAAGATGTGACTTCTCTTGTGACGCATCAATATGGATCAGACCTTCCTGCACCATCAAAGTCCCCAAAGTACCTGCAGATATAACCTGTGATCTACAGGACGACGTGCTCCCAGATCTTGAAACTTTTGATTTCAGAGTGAAGACATTGGACACTGTTTGACGTCTGCACCCACAGACAGACTAAATACTCCTGTCGTTGTAGCCTGACTGCAGTACCACTGGAAGAAAAGCGGCCCCCTCACAGAGCAGAATGGACACTGAACCAGATGTGCACCTGAAACTCACTGCCAAATATTGCAAGGTTGCACCTTTCCCAGAGCAATTGTACCCTTACTCTGCCTTTAGAGAGAAAGGCAATTCACTCAGTGTCCAGTTCTATTTTGGTCCCGGTCAGAGATTGCAGCTTTTTTGGAGGCGTTGAGAGAAATCAATATTGACTTGTCCTTCAACTTTTCTCCTGATTAGTGAGAGTAGCCTGCTGAAGGCTACTCATCTGTGCTTGTGCTCATGAGGCCGCTGAGTGTAACTTGTACAATTGGTGGCTTACAAGTTGCACTCGGATGCTTTTGTGTAATCGGAGGTTGTCCGAAAATGCTTGCAATTAAACTTAAATTCTGGTTTAGGCAGAATTTTATTGGCATCACAGTGCTAAAATGCCATAATAACCTTTCAGCATATTGTAACTCGATTGGTCTGACCTCTGCACCTCCTCTTGGCTCTGTTTTCAGGCTTTAGAAAATCTAGCCGGTGACGGGAGACTTTGGCCAATCACAGGCATGATGACAAACAGTGGGGAAGAACTTTCTGAGATGATGCACTGGTGTGTGTGGTGTTTTCGCCTCTCGTCTCCGCTATTAGACGGCGTCGCAGCTGCCTCTGAAGCCTGGGGCAGAGCGAGGCGGAAACGTTTCACATGGGATTGCACAGGTTGTTCTGTGAGAGAAGGTTTCTCTTTTCTTTACCCGCCCAGATCACTTCCATGAAAGCCTCTTGTTCTGTGGCGTCCGCTGACAGACAAGCTGGTGAATTTAATGGGACATTTAGAGGTCTGAAGCTCACGTTACTATGGATGTGATGCAGGTCAGCAGTGTAAACATTACCTAAGCGAAGACAGGTGATGATTCTTCACTTTGGACTTTATGCATCTACCCATCTACTGTACTGCCCCCCGACCCCCACCCCTATAAATGACCTTCCTGAGATTTTGAAAATGTCAAGATGTCTTCAGTTTACACCAACCAGGTGTAACATTCAGACTGCACGGCACCATGACCGTCCCCACATGCAACACCTTTCTATCGGAACCAGCATGAACTTTTCAGCAGTTTGAGCTACAGAAGCTCTTCTGTTGGATCGGACCACACGGTCCAGCCTTCGCTCCCCACGCGCATCAGTGAGCCTTGGCCTCCCATGACTCTGTCGCCGGTGCAGCGGTTCTCCTTCCTTGGACCACTTTTGGTAGGTACTGACCCCTGCAGACCAGAACACCCCACCAGAGCTGCAGTGTTGGAGATGCTGTGACCCAGTCGTCTAGCCACCACAGTTTCGTTCCTTGTCAAAGTCGCTCACATCCTTCCACTTGCCCATTTTTCCTGCTTCAACACATCAATTTGGAGGACAAAATGTTCACTTGCTGCCTGATATAAACCATGACTGAGATGCAGAAGCCACAAAAGTGGAATCTGCTCGGGCTTTTTTAAAATGCCGCATACTCTCTACAGCTATCTGCACAACTGCTTGTGTTGAATTTAACCGTTTACTGTTGAAGCCAGACGTCATCACGGTTTGATATCGTGACTCTGCGTGACTTTTCCTGCTGTAGCTGTGGGAAATGTGTGCCATATCATGGCTATAACAAAAAAAAAATCTTAGTTTCTCCCCACCTCAGAATTAAACTCATTTAATTAAGCTGAATGATATTGCAAACATTAATTAAACCTAGTCATGGATGTTCTCATAGGCTGCACAGTTATTGTAGGCAACCACATCCCCAAAATGTTCACAAATTGCGTGCTTGTTGTTTTTCCCCTCTTCTCTTCTCTATTCCTTTAATTACACATAATTGTACTTTGTGTCCCTTAGAAATCTATTTTCCCTGTGTCCTTCTTGAACCACCAATTTGCAGTCTCAGAACTCTCATTAGAGATATTTATTAGCCCTGGTTTTGCCAGCTCAGTTTGGTTTTTAGCAGCATTAAAAAGGCCTTAACAAGAATTGAATTTGGCTTTGTGAGACCTGCAGATACAATGTTCAACGTTCTCCGTCTTCCCTCCATTTTCTCACCTCCCTACTCTCTCTGGCCATCTTTACCTCCTCTTCTCCTCTCTCCTCTTCCCCTCTGTCTCGTTTCTTAGCTGCCTCTTCCTTTTGAATTCTTGTTCCTCTGATCTTCCCTTCTCACGTTTCCATTGGTTCGGGTTTTTGGCCAATGGGGACCTTTAAAATCCAACCCATCACTCCTATTCCCTTCGTCAGCATACTGTAGCTTCACAGTACACAACACACACAAACACATAATGTAGACAACGCGGCCTTATACTGACGTTTTCAGTCACTATTTGTCAAAATAATCGATCTGCAATGTGGATGTGACATCCTGTCTGCAGACCACGTCATGCATTCTCGTTCAAGCTTTATTCCATTTTATATAAAGACAAAGGATACACGCCATCGCCACCCACACACACACGTACAAGTGCAGGTCGACCTAAAGCCATGGTAACAAACCCAAACACACCTGTGTTGAATACAGCTGCATTGTCTGTGTGTGTGACTCCAGCCTAATGCCTGCTCACCTGTTGCCCCCCACAGAAGATTTATGACAGAGATCTCGAGCCCTGTGGGCGTTAACACACCGCTGCCGGCTGATAGTTTGACCTATTTCAAAGCCAGCTGGGAGGGGAGGGCAGCGGCGGTGCACTTTGAATGAGCGTGACAATATGCACAAGTCTGAATCTATTTAGAATCTTTTCAGACCAAAGCTACGATGATGACGATGATGATGAAGGCAGTTGTAGAGGTGTGAAGAACATTTTGATGATCGACTTTTAAGTCAAAAAAATCCAAACATTGTCTTGTTAAAGCTTCTGAAACGGGGGAAAAAAAACTATTCCTCGTCTTAATAATACAGTGATGTGAATATTTTGGGGTTGGGTTTTTTTGGGACTGTCTTTTTTCTGTTTTCTGACGCGATAGAGATGAAGCGATTAATCAGCTTATCGGGAAAATAATCCTTCATGAAAATAATTGCTGCGGCGCTCGTTAATGGCAGTGACAGCGTGGATCATGAGGAGGAAGAGGAGAAGATTTGACCAAACAGGGGAAATGATGATGATGATGATGATGATGGTGATGATTACAAGCAGCAGAAATGATGATGATGGTGGTGGAGGTGAGGATGTTGATGGCAATAATAACAGGGATACAATTGAGAAGGATGGTGATGGAGAAGGTGATGAGGAGGAGGAGGAGACAAGGAGAGTGGCAATGATGAAGGCAGTTGTGGTGGTGCTGATGGTGATGATGAAAGAGGTGCTGATGAAGATAATGGCAGTGGTGATCATTACACGTTGGCATTTTGACGTTGACAGTGATGATGACGGTCATGAAGATGAAGATTGTGGTGTCAGTGATAACGGGGAGAACAAGGAGAAGGGTGATGATGATGATGATGATGATGATGATGACGAAAGATTAGAGCGGATAAAGATGGTGCTGTGTATGTTAACGGGACTGGCGGCAGGTATAGGGATGATGATGAGGAAGGTGAACAAAACAGACATGATGATGATGATGATGATGATGATGATGATCCTAACATGACACCTGGCCCGCTGCGGCCAAAATGAGTCACGCAGCAGAACACGGGGACGCATAAATGGATTCACACAAACTTGTCTGTTTGGGCTCGAAACGCGTCGCCGCTGTCCATCGGCCCGCACGTCGCATTGCATTAGTCATGACTGCGTTCAGGCAGCAGCCATCCGTCATGTCTCAGCTTGTTATGTTTTGGTGTGTGGGGATGTAATAACGGGGGGGGGGGTCGTAACGGGTCTGCTGTTTGGCTGTTTAGGGTGTGTTCCCGGGGGCCAGAAGTAATCCGGATCAGTCGGTGCAGCAGAGATGGAGCTGAGGACCCGCAGCTCTGTGCGTCAGTGCGCATTGGAGTGGCGATAAATCAAACGACTGCCAGAGAGCGCTGGTGTGGGACGCCATCCCTCTCTCCCCCTCTCCCCCTTCGCTTTCTCATCTGTCCTCCATCTCCAACCCCCCTCCCCCCTCCCCCCCTCCTCCATGTCGCTCCCGTCTCCGCTGTATCCTCCCGCCGTCCCCAGACGCGCACGCGGCTGCTGAGTGGGGTGATTTTTTTTTTTTTTTGTATATGCACATTGAAAGAGACCGAAAGATGCCTTCCTCCCTTCCTCCCTTCCTCCCTTCCTCCTAACGCAACGCAAGATTCAGAAACATGTGGACACTGAACACTGGAGCGCAGTGCTGCTCACCGTCTCCCCAACCTCTGCCTGTCTCTCTCCGCACGCACGCACACGCACGCACGCACGCACACACGCACACACGCACACACGCACACACATCCAGCAGCTGCCTCCTGCGTGTTTTGGCACCGAGCATCTCCAGCACCACCTCCCCGCTCCGAGCGCACCAGCCCGGGGTCTCCTGATCCGCATGCAGCTGCCGCAGCCCGGAGGTTTCCGCCCGGGCATCCCAGCAGCCGCCCTGCACACCTCGGCATCAGAAAACACACGCTGGGAAGCGACAAAGACAAAGCTGCCCTTTGGCCGCCCGTTAACGGTGCGCGGCACTACAGGTCGTCCCGGCAACTATCCTCACATCTCTCTCATCCCTTCCTCATCTTTGTCTCCTCGCAGTGTTCGCGTCTCCTCCCCAGCTCCGCTGCTCTGCCTCATGAGGAGTGGACCCTCCCCAGCGCCGGTCCGGGACAGACCGCCCGAGCAGCCACACGAGGAGGGGAGCGGCTGACCAAGATGATGGATCTGCTCACGATCCACGGACCACAACGTCCCAGCGTGGCAGCATGCGGGTGTCTCCGGTGCGCACGGCACGCAGCGAACCCACAAGTGCAGAACCCCAAGTACACCACCACCACAACACTGACAGCTGGTCCCAGTTTGGACACATCACGGTGAGGCTGGACTTCTCTTACCTCGATCGGGGTCTCGGTCTGGCAGAGAGGAAGAGGAGGAAGAGGCGGCTTTACGGGTCCGTTCTGCAGCGGCACAGACGGAGAAAGAGAGTGGTAGGATCCCTGGACAGCGGCGGAGGTCCGTGCGTTCCAGCAGGGGGAGGGAGAGA
>JAVQJF010120860.1:0-13986 GCA_036023855.1 Gadopsis marmoratus
CACACACACACACACACACACACACACACACACGACTAGCATGTAAGATTGTAATAAAATAACTAAATATCAAAAGAGACTGCTCATTTAGATTGTTTACACAGTCCACGGTGACATAACGCTTCAATGATTTCATTTTAATTGATCATTGTGTTGGATGTGTGGCAGCTGGAAGAAAACATATTCACAGCACCACAAAATATGAAGCGTAGATACATGTCATACCATGAAAACTGCCGCCTCAAAAATGAGCGCATCTTCCACCGTACTTTCCACTAGGGGAAAAACTGCTTTGCATCCGCTTCACTCCACTGCCTTTCTGGTTTATGTATAAATTCAGAGCACCAAATGAAACCAGACAGCAAGTTTTAGAAAATGGTAGCCAGGCTGGCTGCCAGGGATCAATGTTGGTTGCCAAAGTTGACAGAGTAGCTGCCATAATATCATAGATTACAACTGGAGCAATAATGTTTCTGGATAACTATACCCTATACCCATAACTTTTAACTAAAACTTACTAGCATTTTCTGGCATTTCAACTGCATCTCACACATGAAGGCAAATGCATTTGAATGGTTTTGGCCAAGATTATCTGACTTGCCGTGTTCATATTCTCAAGTGAGGCATCCACGTCCACTCGCAAAGCTATCCGCCTCTGATTTTCCGAGCTGCCATCTGCTTTATTAGCTTTGCTTCTTTTTCATTTGGGTGGAGCTGCCTGAGCACTGCTGCTATA
This sequence comes from Gadopsis marmoratus, assembly GCA_036023855.1. Taxonomy (NCBI): domain Eukaryota; kingdom Metazoa; phylum Chordata; class Actinopteri; order Centrarchiformes; family Percichthyidae; genus Gadopsis; species Gadopsis marmoratus. The sequence goes on from JAVQJF010120860.1 coordinate 737, forward strand.
TTACTGCTGACCCCACACCGATTTAAAGATTGACTATATCTGACAGAGCGAATCAGTGTAACAACAATACTTTTATTTGTCTGGGTAGAAGATTCCATGCACACAAAGGGAGATTCAAGGGGTTTTTAAAAAACACAAAAAGTGGTTGTCAACAGCATGAACAAAGTGATGACATTGTCCAAATGTGGCAACTGTTAGTCTTGACCCCTGCCAGACAAAAACTCGGTGACTAAGCAGAAATCCAGGTGGGTGGTGCTTTCACTGATTCGGAGTGCAACACAGCTCAGATATGTAATCAGACTGTGGCATATACATGACCATTTCCACAGAGTGTTACTATAACGCAATTGATTATAAAAAAATATATATACTGAGGCATGTGTAAAGGGAGAAGTAGACATGTGATAAGTGAAATGAAATTTAAACATGCTTTAGCTGGTTCTTCAGCAGAAACCAAGTGTACAACATTCATCGTAACAATTTGACCTCCGTAAACCAGCCATAAAAGTGAAGCTGTTCTATTCACTTCTTTCATTCAACTGGCTATTTATTAGCATAGACATGTCCTGCTGCATCATACACTTAGCAAGATGCAGACCAGAAGTACTGCAAGTCCATTGAACTTTTTTTTTTAATCGTGTTACCCAGTCCTCTCAACCTTAACCCTATTATGGGCATTTCCAAACATAGTATCTGGGAAATGTGTTATGTGGCAGTATCAAAATTGTTGGCCTGTGTTACAAAAAACTATTGGTCAGGCGTTAAATAAGACCTCCTCAAGTGTTAAAATAATATAATCTGTTCAAAAGTACAATGATGTAGTTTTTGTGAAACATCTAAGCCAAACTGTTTAGTACGCAGTTGTGGCTTTTTCCTATCACGCCCTTTATGCCTTTCTGGATGAACAGAGCACCTTCAGCAACAGACTGACACAACGATGGTGTACTTAATGCTACAAGAGATCCGTTCACCCACTGGCCTTTAATATGTACAATGCCTCTCTCACTGCTGGACACTGACACTGGACAATGACATGGGATTATTTTCATATACCTAAACCCAATTCACTGTTTTTATTCCTAATAGAACCATTTTCCAATTCCTCTCTTTCATTTTTCATCTTCCCTTTATACTATATGATAAATGCATTTCCATAATGCTTTTCTGCCTTAATAGACAAAGCGCTTCACAATTACACCTCTCATCCATTCAAACACTGCAACTGATACCCCACACTTCAATATTTGCATTATCCCCTCATTTGTACATTGCACCTCCTTTTATTTTTGTATTTTTATTTTATTTTGCTACAGACATGTACATTTGAACTAAGTATACACTTATTTAACTCTGTGCATCAAGCATCATAGGCAGATCAACATCTACCCGCATGGATATTATCTTCTTTGGTGGACACATAACTAAATGCTGTGCAGCTACCAAAACATAAAGGCATTAGACCGTAAAGAGCTGGTACAGATGAGACAACCCAAGGATAGTATTGACCACTAAAAAGCCACGTTAGTGTTATTGCATCTCTGATTGCAGGATTCCCAGAAGCACAATTGCACATAAGTGGTCTTCTACCTTCAGTCTATAGTAAACAGACAGTTGCAGAACCGTGTGGATGTGGGGGGGAAAAAAACCTTTTGAGGATGGAGAAGCTACTGCACGTTAGAAGGAGACACAATCCGAGTAGACAGGCAATGGAAAGTAGCTACTCTGTTACGACAGCAACGACAGATACTGGAAACCAACACCAAACAACGATGCCTGGACTGTACCAACCGGTGGCACATGTGAAGTTGGTCAGTTTCTGGTCCATTCACAAAAAAAAAAAAAAAAGGTTTACTCGCGTAGGCACCTCGACACATCATCTCCAACAGGACAATGATGTTAAAAAACGCTGATATTTTTGTGTCGAGCTGGCAGGCGACCTAGCCAGCTAGCTAGTGAGCCAGCAAACTGCTACTTTATACTAAGCAGATGCATCGTTAGCATAAAAGCTAACATGGGTATGCATTCCAGAGACAGAGTCAACAGTGAGCTTTGAAGTTCCTGCCTCCCCCCCTCTGGTTCCGTTAACACAAGCCGACAAGCTGAAGGCTGCACAAAAGACTTTAAGGCAAAGTGTTTCACGGGGACAAGGTGTGACAGAAGAGGAAACGAGGACAGGTGGGATATAAATGTTGCTTCGCTGATGTGAAGCTGAACTGTGAAAGAATATCAGCTAGCACTGCATCTGAGCGTCTGGACAGAGGGACGCCAATAACACGTAACGTTAGCAACCTTACCTGCAGGATTAAAGGTGTCGTTGGAGGAGATTGTTCGGGGACACAAGTAGCAGTTGTTTTCGGCTAGTTTAAAAGACTCCTGTCTTCCCTCAGCTCGAATCCCGGTTCAGCCAAAGAGACTGGCGGACTGTGCCGCCTCCCAGCCACAACAGCGACTGAATACAGTTCAGGAGCTGCTTCTCGCTGGGAAGGATCTTCAGTATCGCGAGAAAGGACGAGAGCTCGGAGATATCTACGGACCAATCAAATTAGCCGACTTTATCCAAGCACATAGAAGGCTGTGCAGAGCCTCTGTGCGTTATAAAATACAAATACAATCAAATAAAACGTTGTATCACTGTGTGGCATTAATAACATTAAAATAAAAGTTAAGTATGATTGTGCCTTTTGTCTAATATCATATTAACTTGTCAAAATGCTAGTTTTCAGAAAGAACACGTGGGAACAGGAACCTTCTCTTATATGTATGTCGAATTTGCATAAACACATTTAAAATAGGTAGCAAGCTGTTATAAAATAAGGTAAGATAAGGAATATAATCGTGATAAGTATAAAAACATAAGTAAGTATTTATCAAAAGTGTCAATGTGTTAAGAGTATGTAAGTAAAACTTTGTTTATATAGCACCTTTACACAGGTTACAAAGTGCTTTACATTAACATCAATACAAAATACATATATACACATAATAAAAATGACAAAATATAAAAAACTACCACTAGCCAGAGCACATCCTGAAGAATTACAGAAACTAATAGAAACATATCATCTTTTGTTTTGAGTTATACATTTGGCAAATACAAAAATATAATGGATTATCTACAGGTGTTTGTTAATGGAACAGGTTGTATAGACTGGATGACTTCATGATTACATGAAGAGACAGTGGGTGCAAAAACACTATATATAGCCTCTGGTGGCATATAGAGATTAAATTTCAATTAGTTAATCAAAATGTTATACATTAGTCATTTACTTTCTTATGGCACTTTGGGAGGCATTACATATTCTGCAAAGCAATCTGATATTATTTCATGTACTGCTTTACATTCCCCTTCTGTCTCACCATATAATGGTAAAGTGTCTACCTTTGGTGATGATAACCCAAGGATGTTCATGGCACCACACTGCATAATTGTAAATCCTGCAGTTGGATGAGCTACCTGTGACAGAAGTGTCAGCATTGCGACACTTGCGAGGACCTTTGATCAATGTAGCAACCATCACTGTGACGTTCCCTTTTCAAAATGACTATTATTGCAAAAGTAATGGCAGTATTTTGTATATTGATCATTAACTCTCAACATTCTTCCCGCCCCCCGAATGATGTGTGATTTAAAATCCTGCCTTCCAGTGTATTTCATCCCATCCCCTCCTGCTCATCCCTGTAATTTATTTCCCTTACATTCTTAAATTCAATGGAAACTGGAGTCAAACACACTTGGCCAATTTTCAAAGAGTGGCCTGGAGTATAATGTATCCTTGGTTATGAATTCAAATGTGGGATCAGACCTGTGACAGACTGGTGACCATGCCCAGAATCTCCCTTTCTATTCAATGTACCCCACGTCTCCCTGCAACAAAGCATACAGGAAGCAGGTGCACCTGTCTGACATTATTGTGAATGAATAAGGAAGCGTGTGCTGCAGTATTTTTGACGGGAATGAAGAAACACTGTTGAAAGCCTCAAATGTATTTCATAAAGTGCAATTCAGCTCTAATGCCTTTCGCATGAGGCTGCGTGAGGGTATTTCAGCAAAGACTTAAAAAAATGAGACACTCCCCCTCTCTTCAATACACGCTGATGCCAAAGCTTATGAAATACACCGTGACAAAGAATAAAAGAAGATATCATCACAGGCTAAAAGAACTCAGGGTGCAGCACATGCATGATGCAACATCTCGCCTTTCAAAAACTGTCTTTCACGCTTTCACGAGGGGCTTATAATTATTATTATTATTATAATAATTATTATTATATATATTTGGGAATAGTTTAAGGTCAAAGTTGCAAGTGGACTTCAAGCATCTCTTCAATTTGTGTTGGCTGCTTTACAAATACACTTTGTACAGTCATTCACGGTCCCCAGACAATGAATCCTAAGTAGTTTGGTGGTTCCCTGACTTTTCATATAGTGCCACCATTAAACTGAGACAGTCGATGGGAAACACTTTGCGTTTAGTGCTAATTAGCAAATGTTAGCACGCTAACACACTAAACTAAGATGGCAAACATGGTAAACATTATACCTACTAAACATAAGCAATGTTAGCATTGTCAATGTGAATTTGTTAGCATTCTTACATTAGCATTTAACTCAAAGCGCCATTGTGCCTAAGTAAAGCCTCACACAGCAGCTACCATGGCTGTAGACTCTTTGTCTTAAAGTCAGATATGAACCCAAAATTATGATGATCATCAAAATTGAATCTGTTGGGATGGTCTATAATATGAAATATTGTAGATTTCCATTATTTCCCATTCTTTTTAATATGTTTGTCCTGTATAAGTCTTCTAATATTCCTCTATTACAAAAACAAGGAAACCCCTGGTGGTATTTTTTCCTAAAGCATTGTGTGAAACAGACTGTGGGAGGACAATGCTATTTGGAGCTTTATCTGTAGTGCAAAGTGTTACATTAGTTATTAGAGGTTTTATTTTACAGTTCTTAGTGAAATTACCTGACAGAGACAAGAAACCAAAGCCACTGGACTGGGCTGTTTTTTTTATGAGATTATGATCCTGAATCAGTCTAGAAAGCCTTTAACAGGATGATCAATTGTGACAGAATAGATTTAAGGTGAAGGTAATTTGATTTTGTACTGTGTATTATATTGTACTGTGAGTTAGGTGAACTGTACGTCTATATGTTGGTGCGAAACAAGAAACTTCTAGGAATAAAGAGAAACTCTGTAATATAATTTCAAGTGGTTAACAGGTGTGAGGGTAATGGGGCCTTTAACATGTTGAAATGTGAAGGAAATGCAGCGTCACAGCTCATTTCTCCACTCAACATGCATACAGCACACAAATCCAGCCATTTCCTGTGAGCAGGGTAATATCCTGCACTATCACTGCTGAAAGGAAGATATACTGCCAGCAAAAGTACAGACCCAAGAATTTAAATTTAGGATTAATTAGAGACCACGCAAAGCAGATAATTTTCCCTTTTCATTTCTTCTGCTGTAGAGTGCATAACGAGAAAGGGAACATTTGAGTTGCCTTTGGTGAAGACTCAACAAGGGTTCTTCAGTCGACAGAGAATCTTTCAGAGCTTAATCACATTTCTGGTTGACAAGCAGTAGCAGCCGACTCCACGAAGCCCCCCTCACTGAGAAATAACTGAGGAATTTCATGTAAATTTCACAGACTCTTTTTAAAAAAAATTCCATTCAAAGGCTAAATTAAACACATCACAGCTGAGGAGATTTCTGCGCGGTTTTTGTGTGGCTCAAACTCCCAAAGTCTATACTTACCTCCTTTTCAAAATGTGGACTCACTGAAGCTATTTACAAAAGAACTTCAAACACCGGTCCTACTTTTAATACCTGTCAGAAATCATTCCAGAGCGACAGCTGCAGAAAATAGGGATTAGCGGGCTTAATTCCCTGTATTAAAAAAATTCAAAATTCCCTCCTTGAAATGCTGCACAAACTGGAGTCGCATAAACTTTTCTCAACAGCAGAGGATTGGAAAAATACAGCGTGAGGAGAAAATAGAAAAAATCTTTCAAAAATCTTTCAAAAATCTTTCAAAAATCTTTCAAAATATAGTGAAATATTGAATGTAATGTAATGTGTGTGTTTGTGTGTAGATGTACCTGTTTCCCCTGCAGCCAGATGGATAGCTGGGAGGATCTCTGGGGCCATAGTCCTCTCTCTCTGGGTCTTTGTAGCAGGCACAAACTCCAAACTGACTGACTGGCGCTCAAAATCCCTACTCTTCATTTGATCTATGGCTATTGGTATTCCAAGTCCGTTTCTCATTTTAACTTTTGGAAAAGGAGAGCAGGTGTGGCAGTTCAATGTGCTGCTGTCGGTATCTGACATCAACTTCAGGCACAAGAAAGAGAAATGAATTGACTGACAGCGCTATAGGGACAGCGATAGATGGAGACATTCAAAATAAACATCTCTCTATATCAATGTGATAACATCTCGCCAGTTCTTTTCCAAAACCACGTAATGTCACGCTGCGATTTGTGTGCTTAATGTTGACGATGTGTTTGCACCATCATTATTCTGCACCACACTAAGCTTTGCTGAGTGTAATATAATTTGCACTAATGAAGAGTGGTTTCACTGTCTCATGAAATACGTAAAAACCCACAGATACCATCCAGATTGATAATACTTTGTTAGTTGGATTGTTAATTTACATTCGTAGTCCTTGAGAACGATAATGTTTTCTTGCTAATGGAAGAAGAAGGGGAGCAAAGGGAAATATTCAAATGCTAATTTTCACACACGGGACCCTGGGACATAAACGTATGCAGGCCTGGATGCATTTGGCTTTAGAAAATGAATTCCCTGCAAGCGTTCCTGTTTTACAATATTTCTAAGCGGTGCATCGAAACGGATTTACAAACAGCAAGTACAAAAAAGTTTGGAGTCAGTAAGTGTTGGAAAAGTGAGTGTGCCAGTGTACAAATGCTCTAGTTAGACCGAGACATAATAATAATAATGATAATATAATAATAATAGTCTTTATTTATATTGCACATTTATAAAGTGCTTCACAAAGGCAGGGAAAAAAACAGTCAAGTCATAAAATCATCCAGTTTTAAAAGAAAACAGATAACAGTACAAAACAAAAACATTTTTAAAGGAAATAACAGACATAAAATCAGGAAAGGCTGTCTGATAAAAGCATGTTTTAAGAAGGGACCCGAAGGAGATCACTCACTCAGCTGACCTGATGATGTGATCTACAATACACTATGTGACTAGAGTTAGTTATGCCATTTATTGTGTCATGCACATACATGTGCCCAGCTCACTTGGAATCACAAGACACCAAAAATACTGTTTCAGTGGTGAAACATTTGTCAGACAGGATAAATGTCATTTTACCAATAACAGCAAACAAAGGTCTCTGTCTTCTGTACCAAGTTCAACATATAAAATCTATCCAGAAGAACTCATCATGAAGGACATTTTACTACAAAGTGTAGCCATTAAATCATCATTTAATAAGGGAGACTAGTAATGCTACCTGTTTCTACAGCTCATGCTAAAGTAGGTCTGAGTGCAGAAATGTTTAACTTTTGGGATAATTCTGCTCCACATTAGGCTAAATGATACAGTCACTTGTCATGAGACAATATGTCCGTAATTTCAGTTTGCACCAAACATCAACAGACCATCTTTCCTTGTACATGAGGAACAATTTGTCCTGAGCATCATGATTATCACTCAGTAACCTGTTTTGAAAAATAAATTAATCATACAAAATAATAAGGGACACAGGGATGTCCGCGCAAAATGTCTTCATTGTGAGCCACTTTTCAGACACATTCACAAGTCTGTTCCAAAGTCCAATCATGTCTCATTTATGTCTGACTATACGTCGGTACTTTATGCTTAAATGTAATTTATGGTGACGTTATGTCAGTGAAAAAGAACGTGATTTCCTAGTGGATCTGTGAATCACCACTTCATTCACACAACATTGAAGCTGAACTCCATGTACAGAAGTGAGTGTTTCAGCTTGGGCTGAATAATATGCCCACATCTCTGCAGCAAAAAGCAAAGCAACAACAATAGAATTATGTCATAACCGGCACCTTTTCATGTAACAGCAGCACTTGATCCTCGCCTCAAAGGCGCTGGCTGAGTCACAGCCGCTCAGATTAAGATTCCACACAGATATGAGCCCGCCCGACCGACATTTGATTGATCTGAGCGGAGCGTCCAGAGTGAACTGCGAGCAGAGCTTCTTTTGTTTTTTCACTTTATTGGCTCCCTCAAGGTCATAAAACATTCATGTGCTGTGGCTTCCAATGTTTTTTAATGTACTTTAAGTAGAGCATCACTAGCAGCAGACACACCTAGAGAGAACGGCGGCGAGATGATTTTATAAATATTTTCGAAGCCCTCCTCCTTCCCCCGAAGAAAGTTCAGTCCAACCAGAGAACAAACTGAAAGAGCGAGAGAGCTGATGAGAGAGGAAAACAAGCTCTTAAAGTATCCAAGGAGTTTTCCTTTTTTTTTATCTTTAAATACAAATCTACTTCTACACCTTCGGTTCTTACTTTAAATGAATGCAAACAAAAACGTTGACTGCATTCCTCAGCATCTCGAGCGCAGCTACTCAGTCATGGACTTAAATCTGAAATTAAATGTGACGATATATTTTGTGCACAATAAATATTGGGTTAACTGGTAAAATAATAATAATATCAATAAAAAGAATCCCACAAAGGTAATATTTTAACATACGCACATGTCTAAATGTGTCATTTCTATCAAGGCAAAACTCAGCAACACTAATGTGACAAAGATGTCAACCCAACTAATATGCACATGATTTCTTGCTCTTTTTAAAGCGCATGGACCCCCCCACCCCAAAAAAAACAACTGTTGTTATTTATCACTTTAATACTTGTGTGGTAATTACCATAACGCTGCTCATTTTTAAAGAGGTTGTAGAACTGCTGAAGCAGGCAGCTCCTGACACCCGAATGAAAGCTCAGCTCTTCAGAGTTGCAATCCATCACAGAGCTAAAGCGTGCTTTGGAAAATTTGAGCCTGTGCACTTTTCGTTGAGTGCATGTGTTGTACAATCCACAGTTTCACCAAAAACGAAACATGTCGTGATTTGTCTGAAGAGCTAATCGAGAGTCGGCGAAGACAACTTGCTTTCAAGTCACCTGTCATGTGTAGAGGGCCGGCCACTCTGCTCGCCGTGTGTCATCTCACTTCAGCACTAAATAAAAATGTAGAACAATCTGAGAAACAGTGTGTGAGTGGAGGTCCTGCACATTGGAACTGCAGTTCTGCTGATAATCTCAAGGTGATACTTTGGTAATTGAGGTAGGTGGTGCAGTTGGCTGGAATGGGGATAACTACATCCCATTGTTCATTGTCACCAGGCCCCACCCCACTCACAGACCAGTTGATACACACCCGTGACCTGGACGATGAACTGCCTTTGCTTTTTATTCATTTCATGTCATACAACAGAGCCAAAGACACACAGCTACTCAAATCTGTCATGTAGAGTCATATAAGTTTTTCCTTTAGTGCTTTTTGTTTGCAGCAGCAGGGGAAGGGTGGATGTTTATGGATTTACATGTCAAAGTCTGGATTTAGGGGAGTATGACTGCACGTGTGAAAAAAGTGGTATAAATAGATTTGTGTTGCTCCAGAGGGAGCTGTGTGAAGTCTGATAAATTGGGGGGTGGGGAGTTAGAAAGAAGTGGCTACCAGACCTCTGTAGCCTCCTCCTCATCTCTGCTTGATGCTAGCAGCTCGAGGTCACATTAGCTACTACTAGCATAACTCACCTAGATCTCAGATAGGACTGTCGGGGGTCGAGTTGCATTGTGGGTAAGGTGGGCGCCAGGTATTGACAAAGAAGAAGAATGATAAGAAAAACAATATCTCTGGTTCGGCTGCATCGATTTTGATCTTGTTTATTTTGTTTGTGAGCTCGACCTTTTTATAGAAGTGCAATGCAAAATCGGCAAAGTACTCTTTAATATTAATATTGTATTAAAGGAATAGTTTGAAAATGTTGGGGAATGTGCTTATTTGCTGTCTTGCCAATAGTTAGAAGAGATGCTCAAAAACACTCCGATGTTTGTCCAAGGCTTTATCTAAGGCAGCTGATTAACTTAGATTTAGCATAGAGACTGGAAGCAGGGGGAAACAACTAGTCTGGCTCTTTCTAAAGGTAACAAAATCCACCAACCAGCACCTCTAAAGGTCACAAATTTGCATGTTGTATCTCGTTTGTTTAATCCATACAAAAAGTGCACTGTAAAAATTACAAGTTGAGGTTTTAAGGGGATTTCCTGTAATTACTCAACCTTCATGGTGCTGGTATGTGGGTTTTTAAGGTTTGAACAGAGCCAAGTTAACTGTTTCCTCCTGCTATCAGTCTTTATGCTAAGCTAAGATAACCGGCTGCTGGTTCGAACATTATAAGTAATGGACAAAACAAGATGGATTATTTCCCTCTGTGTTTGGTATTTCCTGGCTCCTCCTATGCTCTGTCTGTCTCTCTGTGTGTCTGTCCGTGTCCACCAGGGAGGCGGGGTCGGTACCAGCAATCAGTCCAGCACACTTGTCTTCCATCATCTCATCTACTGTACCTGCAGTACTTGTACCCGGGTTTCTCACCCACTCATTGCCAGATCGTTGTGCCAGATTACGTGGTAGCAAGCTCTTATAGTTCATAAATCTCCTTGTCTAAACCTAGTCTGTTTCTGATCCACTACAAGCCTTAGTCTGATCCTGTTTCCCTGTGCCTTAGGAAACTCACCTACCTGTTGTCACTCTTGCCTGCCCTCCACTACAACCAGCCTCTCCATCCTCTCCTCTGCTCGTCTGATGTCCCTACCTTCAACCGGCGAGGCCCTCCGGTTGCCAATCTTGGATGCCTTCTCCTCCACCAGTCCTACTTCTCAGTTTCCCAAATTCCCCATTTAATAAACCTGCATTTCTGTTGCACCCTACACTTGTGTCCTCCCTGTCAGCATGTCACAATTTCCCAAAATGTCAAAACTATTCCTTTTAGACAGAATGTCTCAATGTCTGCTAATTGGTCAGGGAAAAACAATAAATATAGTTTATATTCATTTATAATTTAGTAGCATAGCATGAATTTTCCAGCACTGAGAAAACAGATGGAGCTCACATATTTCTCTTTACTTCCTACAGGCGAGAAGTCAAAAGACAGCAAAAGATAAAGAGTCAAGCTGTACTGTGTTGGCAAATCTGCCATTGCTACAGCTTTGCAGACACTGAGGACAAAGTATTTAAGAATGTAAATGGAAAAGATTTCAGAACAGAATAAGCTTTTCAGGTGGCTGACAATGAATTCTACAGTTTCCATATTATTTTTTAAAAAGATTACAATTGCCACAAAGAATTACCTTGGAGAACCATGAAACAGCTTGTTGATAGCAAAGAAAAGCAGCACATCACATTCGCTGTGGTATCTCCCAGTGAAAAGGTGTGAGAGGGGTGTAAAATTGCAAAACAATACAGGACAGACAACAAGTTTGCTCTGTAAATCCTGAGCTGTTAAGTTGTGAGCAATATGGATCCTATTCCACATAAACAAGCAGCAGACAATTTTCCTACAAGAGGAGAGTAAAAACTGATGAGTGCAAGTGAAAAAGGAGAGCAGTTTTATGAGGCTGGGACATTATGGGATAATGGGAATTATGCAAATGAGGTCCGGACTTTAAAAACATTAACACAGAGAGTAGTCATGCAAATTACAAAGGTTCTTCATACCTGATAAATTATACTTTTATTTATAACAGCTTTTCTCTTTTACTGCAGTGATTTTTAGGAGTGGTTCAACTGAAACATAGAATATTCTTTTCTCAGGAGACACGACGTGACGGAGACATGATGCTTCTTTCTGCCTTCATGAATGTCAGTCATGTTACCAATGTGGTGCTCTGTATCTGAGGGGTTGTGTTTTCATGTTTCATTTTAATATTCATCCTGTCTGCTTCTGGTCTTGTGTTTTCCAGATTTATTTCTCTTGTCAGTTCAGTGTTCACCTGTTTTGAGTTACTTGTTAGTGTCTTGTCCATTTGTACCTCCTCAGTTGCTTTGTCTCTTGTCGGTTCATTGCGATTCTGTGGGTCTTCGTGCTTGTTTGTGTGCTATGTTCATGTGTTCTCCCCGTGGATTTATCTTTGTGCTCTCCGTGGACCTTTTTTATGTTTATCACTTGCCTGGACATTTTCTGTTTGCCTTTGGAATTCGTCATGTGTTTCTGTTTTTGGACGTTTTACAATCACCCGCCTTACCGTTTGTGCCTTTTGGTTTCTCATAATAAACACCCTCACACTGACTTTTGGGTCTGCATTTTGGGTCCTCTCCCCGCTGCCTGTGATCCCAAATCATAGCAACTAAGGCTGCTGCTGTGGCCATTACTGTGGAGGATAAAGACTGAATTGTAAACTACACGGTATGCACAGCTATGCTAGTGTAAAATGAGATTTATATTTGTGAAGATTTTTTTTGTAGCTCACCTTATTGGTTTGTTTGAGATTATTTGTATAATTTAATGAAGGGTAATTACGTACACTTTATACTGTGTATTTTGTAATAATATAAATTGGGAATTGCACAACATGGTGCACCTTGCCTGTAGTGTTTAAGTTGGTGAAGTGATACACCATGAGACAGCGAAGTGATGCATTGTTTGTCAGTGTGCTGTTGTCCTACTGTTGAAGTGGACATTAAAGTGGACCATGTTGCACAGAAGAAGCTGAGTAAGCAGTATTACACTGGTGGCAGCAGGTTAGTGGACTGCTTACTATTTGCAGAGTTTAAAGTTTTGCCGGGGATTAACGAGCTAACTGCCTGTGCTATAAATGCTAATGTTTAGCAGGTATAATCTTCACCATGTTCACCCTTTTAGTTTAGAATGTTAGCTTCCTAACATTTGCTGATTAGCACTAAACAAAGTACAGATGAGGGTGATGGGAATGCTGTTGGTCATAAACCAAAGGATGGGACATTATAAGAAAGGTTAACCTGGTGGTGACGCTTGATTACAATTCACCCAGAGGTGAACATGAGTGTCTGTGCCACATTCTGTGCCGGGCGGCTCCATTAACCCCAGGGTTGGTGGTTCGATCCCAGTCCCTGCTGTCCACATGTCGAAGTGTCCCTGGGCAAGACACTGAACCCCAAGTTGCCCCTGGTGGAGGCCAGCATGGCAACTGTGTCCCCATCGGTGTGTGAATGGGTGAATTAGACTAC
>JAVQJF010120861.1:0-14940 GCA_036023855.1 Gadopsis marmoratus
GGTTAGCGGAGACTTTAAGTTATCGTTTATCCCATACCCTGTATCCCTCAAGTTTATTTAATGTAAATAAAATACCTTGGTTATTGGGCATCCTGCCTCTCCGACTCTGAAATGTCACAGCTGGATAAATAAATCCTAGAGGACTTTATGTGCAACATACAACATTACAAAACTAAAATGTCGTGTAAGTGGCTTCAGATTTGTTATATTGATTTGCTGTTGGACCCTTTCTGTAATCAGTATCTGAGCCGCTGCAGCAGGACTGTACTCACACTCTCCACTCCATTTGCTCGGGTGGAGCATCAGCCGGCTCTTGGCCTCCTCCAGCTCCACCTTCAGCCTGTCGTGTTTGCTCTTCAGCTCTCTGATCTGCTGCTGACGCTTCTCCAGCATCCTCAGCCGGGCGTTGAAGTAGAGCAGACCCTGAGGACCAAACAAACCCAGAGTCAGATCCACCACAAGTCTGCTGCCGTGTCCCAGCAGAGGCTCTGTGACGTGAGGAGGAACCCTGTGGAGCGTCGGGAGGTTTATAGGAGGTGGAGGGGATTAACACAAGTGGAACGAGGGGCTGTTAACCTGCTCTGAGACTTCAATCTGTGTCCACTGCTGGATTTAATTAGGAGCCAGCCGGAGATAAAATTAGCATGGGCGCTAATCTGCAGGACGAACGCTGAGCGGAGGATTAAGGACAGCTGAGGACGACCAGGTGACAGAGAGGTGGATCAGTGTCGCCTCTCAGCTTCACTTAATTACAGCTGCTGAGAGAAAAACTACGTCCTGACTGAACCGAAGCAGTGACTTCCTGTTGCCATCGTCTCCGTTTATTGCTGCAGGTGTTATTATTATATATATTTATTATATAATATATAGGCATGGGGTTACAAGGTGTGTTAAACCACAGAGAAAACTAATTATTTGTTATCTCAGAAACCCATTCACTAACATTAAGTCTCTTAAGCTAGCAAGCTCAAAGCTAACATGGCTCCTGTTAGATCAAACAACTAGAGAGTTCTGCAGGAACGAGTCCTAAAACCCTGAAGAGAGTTAACAAGTTAGCATGTTAGCTCTTCCTGTTCCCTCGTCTAGAGGTCAGTTGGTTTTTGGTTCGATGCCTGAAATAAGTTCTGTGGTTAGCACATTTTGTTCTGCAAAACAAAAAATAAAGTCCGTCAGTAAACACACGTGAGTTTTGATTCTTTTCCGTGTCTTTAAACAGACGGTTGCTAACGAGGCTAAATGAGGCTACAGAGGTTGCCGGGACATTAAACTCAGAAACTCATCGACTCACTCGTCCTCCTTCAGCCTCGTTGGGTTTAAACTGCAAACTGTTCAGACTCAAACTTTCTCAAAGGCTTCTGTAGTAATCAGATTACAGGCTGGAAGCTGATGTCATGTGACCGCAGCGCAGCTGGTTTATAGGCTAACGTTAGCTTTTAACTTCTGGAGATAATTTACACATTAAGTATCATAACCTGTTGTTTTCTGCAATAATCCAAAATCTAAAAGAAACACCCCATCAGCTGTTTGTGGAGGGAAGCAGGGCGACTAGCTTCCAGGTTGGACTACAGAAACACATCATCATCATCATCATCATCGTCCCTGCAGCGCTCTGCGTCAAAGTAACTCTCAGCTAACGTGCTGCTGCTGTAAGAAGCTAACGTCTCCTGTTGCACAGTGCTGATTGTGAACAATCTCATCTAAAAAGTGTAACTGACCTTTTCAACATCATGGAGCGGCTGCTGAAGGAAGAGAGAAAAGACAGAATCAAACTCTGTAACTCTGCGAGAGACCAACTGCAGATCATCTTTCTCCAACTGAAAATAAATCGACTCCATCCAGCTGAATTAATGCCTTTCCTTCCTCAACACACTGCTCGCTGAAGGCTAATGACCCGTTAACACAGAGGGAGGTGGTGGCTGTGAAGACCAGCCAGCCGAGGCCAAACATGAATTCATCACTGCCTCCTCCTCGTCCAGCCATCACTCACATCTAAACCTATTAAGACCAAACTGTAATTGATTGAGCGATAAACTCAGTTACTGATACATCAGACCTCTGGACTGGTGTCCTGCTGAAGGCCGGCGTGGAGGAGAATCACAGCCACATTCTTTTAGTAATCACAGTAATTTTACTACGTTGGTCTGTTTCCTGTCTGTCCCTCCTGGAAAGGGTTGATTTTAGCCTGACATTGCCAGCTGTTGTTGATCACCCAGTTCCTGTGACACTGACAGCGGCAGCCATTTTGGTTGATTACAAAATGGAGGTTTGGTTGATTCTGACATGAAGCTTTCTAAAGCAAGAGACGAGGTCATGTGACAGTCAGGGAGATATCAGACAAGAGAATATGACTTGTTACAGCGGGTGATGTTATACTGTCAGGACAAAACTGGACTGAGACTCTCAGGAACCTACAACTACTGAACCAGAAGCTGCTGTGAGGAAATATGCAATAAAATCTGACAATCCTCTCAGTGAAGTGGCAGCCATGTCTAACTTAATCAGACTCATTTAAATCAGACTCATTTAGCAGTAAGTTGTTTTAGGTATATGTTTTATTTTGGTTGATCTCGGTCTAACCTCATACGACCGTCTGCATCACTTGTGTACCTGCCACACAAAGAACTGAAGGATTCTGTTGGTGTGAGCGGCTCTGTGTGTTCTGAAGATTCAGCTAGCAGATGGAGTTCGCCTCACCTCTGACCCCGTCACCACCTCCCTCCTCCTCGGCAGGCACTCCACGTCATCGATCTCGTACACTTTTATCTCAAAGGGCTCCTTCAGGGTGCCGCCCAGTGGTGGCAGGTCCACCCACTGACCCCCAACCTTCCTGCCCAGAGAGGAAGTGTCCGGGAGGGGAGCCGGGATCAGACGGCGCCGCTGGAAGCCTGACGGAAGGAAAATTAATAATATGAATATATGAATGAAGTGATTTGTTATGTCCAGAGGCGAACGGATCTCTGAGTTCATGATATCAGCAGACTGCTCATTACGTTTAATTAGCCTTCGTCTTCTGAGCCACTGCAGCGCTGCAACACCTCCCTTCTGTGTCAACAACCATTTGGCTGCTGATAAGGTTTAAAACCACCGCCGTCAACCTGAAGACCTCAATCTTATTTTTAATGTTGGATGTCAGATAGCGGCTGTGTACATTAATTTCATGATTATCATAACTGCAGAGAGTAAAACAGAGTGCACCACAAACAAAAAGCCATTACTGATTATTAAAAACATCGTGGCCTCTACGTGAGGGCTGAAACAGTGACAGATTGTGGAGGAGAGTGTTTGGAGTGGTGTGTAGTGGATGGGGAGGGAGGGAGGCTGATAATTGGAGTTGGATATGTGCGGCGGGAATTGCCATGGTTTCATGAAATATTCATGAGGCAGAAACAAGCCAAGATCCACAGACTGATGGCAGGCAGATCACACGAGTGCTGATCCCGCATGCATCAGACTGCCTGACCTGCGTATTGCTGCTGCCAACAAGCCGCATGAATCAGGTGGCAGCTCAGAGGCAGAAAACACTGCAGCGTCCCACACAATGTGCATGGATGGAGATTCCACCATAAAGCCGAGAGATAAATTCATGCGGTGAAATATCGGCGAGGACAGCAGCCTTTGATAGATGCTCCCACAGTAATAATACCTGTTCTCTCCAATGTGCTCAGCATTCAACCCATCATCACACATTCTGATGGAAAAGTCATAAATATGTTAAATTCTCATTGCAGCTTCCAGAAGAGGCGGGTTTTATGGCTCTTTCACTTTCTGAATCAACATATTGAGAAATAGAAGTTGAATGTCAGATTTGAGCATTAACACATTAACTCGCCGATATAAAACCTCATTTCAATAATAACTGGATAACATAGAAATATACACAGCCTTCCTTTATGATGATTCATTTTTACATTCCTCTGCATGAGATGTTCATTCACAATTTATGACTTTTATTGCCCACAAAAATACAAACTGCAGTCTATCAAAAGAAAAACAAACAATACAAATGATGCTAACATGCTCCAGCAGCAGATGCAGATATGTCTCAACTGGCTACAATGTGGAGTTGGTCTTTAGTTATGTTATCCAAAGGTATGCTGAGGTCAGCTGATCTGTGTCGGAGCAGATATAATTATTGTTATGAAATGTGCAGTTTTGCAGATCTTTATGGTTCTCAGAGGATTTTCATGAACCTTAACACCATCAAGCTAAAATGTGCATATGAACATAAAGAATATTAAAATCTATTGTGCTGGTTGTCATCAAATGTTCTGATTACATCCCTGCTACCTTCAAGAACAAACGATCTTAGAGTTTAATGACCCCCATGATCTTTTTCTCTAGCGCCACCTTGAGGACAAACTTAACATTTTTAGACCCACTGCTGGTAAGACTAAGAACACATAAATCATCAGGATGTTGTCCAACACTGTTACATGCTGTGAGGCTGCAGGGTGTAGCAGGACTTTACACAGTAAAATTAAAATTTAAGTGCGGTTGACAAGGTCGGGCTGTGTGTCACAACTGGACAGATGTTGGTTGTTAATGTCCGTACATCAGTTTCAACCTGACTAATTATTATGGACCAAGTAATTCAGATTCTGTGACACCTTTTACTATCACAGTGGACTCACCATTTCCTCTCTTCTTGGGCGATTTGGAAACTCTGCCTCTATTGGTCAAGGACACTCCACTCTCGCTCATGGAGTCGTGTGCTGAAGAGGTGCTGCCTGTGGTCTCGCTGTCTCGGATCATACTCTCATAGCCGCTGCTGCCCCCACTGTGGTAAAACAGGGCGGTCCGGCCCATGGCGGGGGGCAGCTCCCCGCTGAGGATGCTGCTGTTGTCACTACCATGTCCACTGCTGTAGCGCTGTGGCCTCCGAGGTGGCGTGATCTTGCTGTAAGGTGATGGTAGCGGCGTGTTGATTGGTGACCCGCTGACAGTACAAGTCCCACTGTTAGTGCAATCATTTCCTGTCACTCCGGGCCCCCCGCTGAGCTGCTTCTTTTGGCTCCCAGTGGCTAGCTCGCTAACCCGGCTGTTAGCCACCCTGCTGATAGCCTGTTTTGTGCCCATGGTGGTTCCTCTTCCCGTCTTGGCTCCTGTCCCCGACCGAGCTGGGGACTTACCAGTTGGAGGTAGGCTGGCGTTGCGTCCAGCTACATTATCAAGAGGTTTAGGGGAGGAGCTGAGGCTCTTGGAACTGCTGGCTGACAGAGTTCGTACTTTTGATCCACCAGAAACTGCTGCTCGTGAGCTGCTGTTGCCTTTGACCTGACCAAATTTGCTTGTAGTTGCAAAGACACCAGGAGGAACTTGGGAAGAAGAAGCAGATGTGGAAGTGGAGGCTGGCACCCCGAGTCTTGGCACTGATCTGTTGAATCTGCTGTTACCTCCTAAAGTAGCACCACTGTTCTCCCTGAACAGTTCAGGCTTGGACCCAGCTAAGGTTTGACTGTCACATCTCTCCAGAGACCTCAGGCTCCCGTAGTACCTGGAAGACTCGGTTTTGGCCCCTCGTGTCTTCAGGCTTGAAGATGTCCTGGCAGAACAATGTTCAGTTTTTAAACTAGATGTTCTGTGGCTGAATGAATCTGCCCGGAGCCTTATGTTGAATTCTTCCTCTGAGGTTGATGATTTAGGGAATAAAGACCTTCCAATGTCGCAGCTTGTTTTTAAGGCACTTGGAGATAGCACAGTCCTTGTGTTTAGTTCTTGGCTTGAGTGTTTGACAGGTGGAGCAGGAGGAGAGATGTTTCCAGATCCAGACTTGGAGATCACGCTGCTTTTTTGCCCATTTGACTTTTTTCCCAAGGATGAAAACCTCTGGGTACCTGTCACTGAAGTGCCCTCATGACCCAATTTCAATTCCGAACTCTGGGGAATAGAAACAGTTCCTAGAGTCGTTGCACCTCGGGTGAGTCGTGGCAGCTTGATGAGAGTATCTCCTCTCCTGCTGCTGGACTTCTCACAACCATCCACAACCCTCTGAGCTGAAGATGACATTTGTACCTTTGGTGGCCGAGGTACACTGTTACTGTTCCCTCTGGGCCTCTTAGAGGAAACACTATTCATGCCATTTCTTGGTGGTTTACCTACAGAGGGAAACTCAACCTCTCTGGGATCAAAGTCACTGCTTCCCTGAAGCAAAACGTCATCATGTCTGCCTTCCTGTCTGCTGCAGTCCACAGTTGCAGATGAGGTAGGCTTGGTTTTCCTGGGAAGACTGGACTGGGTGGCGTGATGGGGAATCTGGACTGAAACTGACGTGTTCGGAGTATTAGCTCTCCTGTTGAGAGAGCCTTTGAGAGAGGCTTTGGTTGAGTCAAGTGAGGGAGGGCACTTAGTAAAAGAAGGTTTGTTTGGAGTAGCATGGTCACTGTCCAGCTCTGAGAAACAGAAACTACTGTCATTCAGGGAGCTCTTGATACCATGCTGCAAAAATGGCTGTTTATTAAATATACTTGGTGAAGTTAGCATGGATCCAATCTCTGTTGCCCTGTTGTTGCCCCTCCAGTAATGCCTGTCTGTTGAATGTGTTCCTTCACTTTCAGCTGACTCAGCACTCACTTCACTTCGCCATGAGCCAACAGTTGACTTCTTGTTGTCATATTGGGAAAATATTTCCTGGCAGTCAGTGCCGACATCAGCTGCAGGTCCCATAGCTCCTTGTTGAGATATGTAAGCATCATACTCATCGTTAATACTGCTGATGATGCTTACAGGGCGAGAGCCAGAGGCTAAGGCCTGAAGAGAGTAGTCACTGTTGAAGCTGAGGAGGTTGGAGGGCCGGCCGTTGTCCGGGACAACGGCATGAGTAAGCTCCTCTACGACCGTGAACACAAGCTCATCCTCCCCATTTAGCTCCACGGGCTGCTGCAATGTAACGGTAGTCCTCATAAAATCTCTGTCAAGGCATCTTTCAAACAGAGCTGCCCGAAGGTTACCGACCTCCATGGGGCATCTGCTTGTTTGAAGGACCCTTTCCATGTTGTGGGACCCTAGTGGTTGGCCTTGCCTCAGTGCTTGTTGACTCATACCCACTGGGGGAGTCCTACCGACAACCTCCCCAGGCTGAGATTCTGTCCTGGATGTCCTCGGTAAGGATGGTGAAGCTGACGGCTTGGGTACTCCTTTGAGGAAGAACTTCTCTCGGACCACAGGCTCTGAGTCCTGGGAAAAAGTCCAACTGGGCTTTGCCATACATGGCTGAACGGGGGTGGTTGAAAGTTTCTCCCCATCTGCACTTGTTCGTTTGGAAGTGTCCATGTGGCAACTGGCTGAAGGTACATTGGATTGTTCCTCATCGGGTTTATTTGTGCATGTGGGTGTGCTTTCTAAGAATCTGTGGGAGGAGCTCATATCAGATTTAGGTGAATATGTTGCCTCTGTGGGTGTAGTAGCTCCAGTCTGAGTCCTGAGTCCTGCTGCTTGTGCTTCTTTGCCCTCTGTGCAGAATGTGGCTGGGCCCTCACTGCCATCGATGCAGTCAAGTCTCTCCTGTAGCTCCGCAAACGTGTTACACTTAAAGTGATCGCCATCAGACCTGGGTGCATCTTTGCCTCGCTTTTTGTTCAGGGAGGGGATGATAGGGACAAAGGAAGGTGGTCCCTCACTGTCGCTCAGTTCTCGGTCCGAGAAGGCAGTTCCTCCAGGCCCGACATAAATGACAGTGTCGCAGGAGTGTTCACTGCTGGAGGAGTAGTCAGGATCGCTGGAGAGAAGCAGGGGCGTATCCGGGTCGAGGGCCACTGTCCGAGGGTGGAAGGGTCGAAGATGCGGAGGTCGATGGGACGGGTCTTCCTCGCAGGAACTCTCCCCTCCGGACGAGGTGGAGGCATACTGCAGGTGAAAGAAAAACAGCAGAGTAGTAACATACTAAAGAGACTTGAACTACACTGCAATAAAACTGAAGGCAGATCCATTTCTGTCGAAACAATATGAGGATAAAAGTGCACAGGCTAGATTAAAATGAATGTCAATACTCCGGTTTCCATATATTTTTTTCACTCTCAAGCTATACAATACAACTACAGCCTCTAATGAGAGTGAAAGCCTTGCTCACCTCACCACAGAGGCTACTGTTATTTCTCATATCATGGTAGAAAAGAATCACTGACTCACCTGATCATACAGATTTACATTACAGATTGGAAGGTTTTTACCGTCACCAGCCTCAGGAAATCAGATCAAACTCATTCAGAGACCAGAACATTTGAGAAAAATCTGGATTATCTTCAAGCCCCAGAAATTGAATTGCGCCATTTTCTTTTTGCACCATTACATTACATTTTAGTCACATTTCAGCCATATCTTGGTATCTTAAGTATAGTAGGGAGGAAATCAGCCATATCACTCCAAACATCTTAATTTCTTCAGTTAAAGAAAATATCATGACACCTTGAATCCAGCTGTTAAATACTGTATATCCCACTAAACCGCCCCTTGAGGGATGAATACGGTATTTTGAATTGAATCAAAACAGGCTCATATGGAATTCCTCAAAACAGTATTGATGATTCAGATCTTACATTTCTGATAACCTATACTGTACATCTGTTGATATATAGTTTGTGTTTGTCATTTTTTTACATGAAGAAGAAAATACAAAGACAGTAAATATGAAACATTTGATTGTTAGTTTGTTGAAATTGCACGAATGAACTCCCTCCACTGCAGTTGAAGAGGAACTGTAACTGAAATAAAAATCCTACTGCTGGGAATAGATTATCACATGACTACATTAGGACTTTTAAAATCCACACAGACATTAAACATGTCCTGTTCTGCTGCGTTCATATTGGAATTAATTGGCAAATAAATCACCAATAATGATATTTTCTGACCTGTAGCAGAGATCTTTAACAGGATTCGAGAAATCGAACCCAACGTACCTTGGACTTCTTCTTCCTCATGCGGTGGATGCGGGAGGCCAGCTGCACCGTGGTCAGCGTCTCCATGTAGCTCGCCGGGGAGTCGGAGATGTGGGCGATCATGGTGGTTCGACAGTTGATGTTTCCCAGGGATTCGCTAAGCAACATGGTGAGCTTGCTGTCCCTGAATAATACATCAAGAAACGCCTCGTTAGCCAAAAAAAAAGCACCACAGAACTGAGAAGCCCCACAGGATCCCAGAAACCTTTCATTACCCCCTTCAGCAGTTGGGAACAGAAAGGAATAGGAATGATCTCTCATCTCACATTAATGAAGCCCACTTTGAACTTTGTGTCACATGTGATCTGTAGTCAGAAACCGATGTCCATGAAATTCTGCCTTCAACACGACCTAGAGTACAGCTACAACAATCACATACTGAATCTACATTCTGCAATCTAAGCTTCTTTCATTAACAGCTGACATCCTGACTTTTTCTTCCAGTAAATCCCTGTTCTCATATTAGGTATGTTTCCATCATTGATTGCACATCAGAGGCTCAGGGTATTTCATTAATGCATCTGACCTAAACACCCCCTACCAAGGATGCCTCTATGGACCTACAGGGTACAATGTGTTTCTTCCTTTGAGTAGAGTGAAGGCCCTACATGAATTATGTGATGAGGCTCTTAGGCACAGATACCTAACAGACCCCTTAACTTTCCCAAAACATCCCACACCACCCAAATCATAAAGGTGTAATGCTGTCAAAGCATCTTCAAAGTGAAGATGTCCTAACAGTCACGTCCCACAAACACCCTGGTCTAGGGGCCCCTTAATCGTTGGGTCCCCTACGCTTGTGCCCTACTGGCCCCTCTGGTAGCCTTCCCCTGGTGGACACACAGAGGGACAACTTTAGAGGTGGTGCGATTGCATACAAAGACAATGAAAAGATGCAATAAGATGCAAATTCAGGACGGTGCAACGTGGCGTGAAACTGTGACAACGGGAGTTCAAATTGTTTCAAACTGAGCAAAAAACCTTCGGTTGTTCATGAATCTGCTTTAAAAGCGTACAGAGAAGAGAGGAAAATGGTGTGAGACAAAAACACGAACACAGCTGACGATTTTACAGACGGTACATTACAAACACAAACGCTCCAGAAATCAAATTAGTGTGAAAGATGCGAGGTGAAAGTTCTCTTTGCTTTCTGTCTGAACACATGTTAACAGTCACTGGCAGCAGGACAGAATTTCTGCCGTTTTTACTGCACAATTAGTACATGAGCATAAAATCTGATGGAAATAAAACAGCTTAATAAAAGAACAAAGGTGAGTCGGTGCATAGAAAACACCCGGAGGACTGAATACACATGCCAGTCAGCATTACAAAGTGATTTATTCATCAACCGTTTAAGACTGAAAACTCATTAAAAATACAATCAGTTCTGTCTTCCTGGATCATATGATTCACTCCTCTCTGTCCTCCAGGGATCTCTGGCCCATCTGTGGTTTGGACACAGTGACCTTCGACCCCTGTTGGGTTCATTAAAATGCCCAGAGCGGGAGCTCGTACCTGTAGGGAACGTGCTTGGCCCCATTGGCGAGGGCGAGGATGACGTTCCCCAGCGCAGATAGAGACAGACACTGACCTCCACCTCCCTCTCTGGTCCTGCTGATGTCCAGCTCACAGCTTCCCAGATCCAGGAGGTGGAGACGACTCCGACCAGACACTGAGAGAAAGGTGAGGGGGGGGATGTTAGAAGACAACCTGTTTAACTGCTCATTAGTGCTGAAACGATTGGCTGGTTAAATGATTGGTCACTTAATTGATTTGTTTATAGACAGAAACGTATTCAATGGCTATTTTAATAATTGATTGGTCCCTATACGTCTTCTGCTCTTTATGGCATCAATAAAGTCTAATCTTGTTCACACAGTTAGGAACCTTTGCTGCCGTTGAATGATGCTGCCTGAATTCATGCCTTCATGAAGAGACTTCACACTCACAATGTGATCCAGTGGTTCTGCTCGGTGGATTATCTGGTTTCTGTGAGCGGAAACCTTCTGCAGGAGCAAAGAACTAATAACATACCAAATAATAAGCTCTGCTATCAGAGGAGATGATGTCTGCAGTCTCCACAGCACGACAGGAGGACGTAGCAGAGACCAGAACCACAGTGCACATTCATACTATAATAGGACCCGTTCACAGCCCAGAAAAGGTCCATACAACCCAGTCATGTATCCCAAGTCGAGTCCCGAGTCAAGACAAACAAGTCTAACAAGCCCTGAGTCAATTTTCAAGTCAATTCAGTCATGTTCCAATTCAGGTCCCAAGTCAGGTCTCAATGTCAATGTAGGCAAGCCCCAATCAAGATGGGCAAGTCCAGGAGTCCAGTCCCGAGTCTGGACCAACAAGTTTCAAGTTGCTCGTGTATCTTCATTGGCTGGTGCCGAATGAATTCAAAGCATATCTGTTGTCAGGAAAATGAAAGGTTTCCAGTGTTTGGGCTTCGGGAGAATATCAAGTAATTCCAAGTCCAAGTGAAGTCACGAGTCATTGGCATTAAAGTTAAAGTCTCTCTGGACTTTGCCGAGTGTTGCAGTAATAATCAGATTCATGACTCCACCATATATGTAAGTATATTTAAGCATACCTGGACATTTGTGTTGTCCTGACACCAGGACATCTCCGCTCAGATCTAATATTCAGATCAGCATCAGTCTGATAGTTTGGTCTCTCTCTGCTCATTTTAACTGTCCGTTCATTTCATTAAGTCAGAGAAATGATGTTGTGAACCACCAACCGCCTGCATCAGCAGGACGTACAAACAGCTGAGGGCAGCTGAGTGTCTGGTTTCCTGTCTGCTGGTCTGTAAACACTGCAGGACACGGAGGCTCCAGGCCTCATTAGCAGGCAGATTTATTCCAGCCGTGGACGAAGAGGCAGCGAAACTCTAATAATTGTGGAAATGTCTCTGTGACAGGTAGACATGGTCGGAGATGGCGTTAGCATAGCTTCTCTGCTTGTTAATGTTCTTGTTGGGCATGTCGGCAGTTCCAAATTGAGCTAATTAGTGGCTACGTGTCCTGAGGGGTCAGCGTCTCCAACCTGCGCTTTCTTCAGTACGCTGTTGTTGAACTGATGTCCGATTACAGGCGTGTTCACTGCTGCTTAGCTGCTCTACAGTTCAACCCACACATACAGTTTCAGGTTTACAGGCGTCCAAGCACATAATGCAACTTTAACCACCGCGGGCCAAACAGGAAGCTGGAAGCATAAATAAATTGACTATATGTGTAGACAGACACAGACTTCCTGTCTGTGGCTCTCAGCCCATTCATCAGTGCTGAAGATGTAAATCTTTCAAACAGGAAACTATATTTGTGTTTTTAATCAGCTGCTTGCTGTAGTTTTTATCAAACAGCAGGAAATAGAGCATCTGTTGGGGACTATTTTCAGTGGCGGATGAATCCACATGTGGTGCTGTAGTGAGTATTTGGGGCAGCAGGACGGTGTGTAAATAAACTCCAGTGTGTGTTGATGGTGATGAAGGCACATGTACAGCTCAGTGATTGGATGTTTGTTAGTGAAATGCACCCTGGGAGTCGTAATTGAATTCTCTCCTTCAGGTTTTATGTCCACAGGCTTCTTTTATCAGAAACCAGATATTTTCTAACACATGTTTGGTTCTGATGATTCAAACAGGAAAGTTTCATGTCGGCCACCAACACTGAACATGAGGAACATGAAGTTTGACTTCTGAGTCCCGAAATATCTGCTCACACTTTACGACTCTATGATGTCTGACAGCCTAACGCACACGGACCTGCTGCCTTGTTGCTCTTGTCCAGCCTCTCCTGGTAGAGGTGCAGGGTGAACAGGAAGTGTGAGTTCCTCCGGGCCTCCTGGTCGCTCGGCGCCCGGCTGCTCCTCCTCGCTGCGAGGGCAGCGTCCAGGAAAAATGCTGCTCGCTCGGCATTAATCGCCCGCAGCTCCGTCTGGTTCTGCAGCTGATGGAGAGATACAGTGAGACGCGTGAAAGGCAGAAAGACCCCAGAGGAGGAAGACGGTCTGTGGTGGTCCTGTTACCGCTGTGGGAGAGCAAACCTGGCTGCACTGTTCTTACTGCCATCTGTCAGGCTGCACACCAGAGGTCGGACATTTTGAATTTATGAAGACGTCTCAACTGAAAAGAAAGCCGACGTCAGCGACGGGTTTCTGGAGATAAAACTGAGAGAAGGATAACAGCTGAAAGAAGACAGAATTGGGTTTGATAAAGGAAAAAAAAGGAGTCTGCATGAAGGAAGACAGAAAAAGAAAATTAAAGTGAGAACGAGATAAAACATAAAGGGTGAGGCCGAAGGAGCCCAGGGGAGATAAAACAGACTGAATGAGGATAAAGGAAGAAGGTCAGGACTAATTGGACAGTTGTGGACAGAGATGAAGTCTCCTGTGTGAAGAGGAGGTCGGAGAGGAGGAGACAAAGGGAGGAGACAGTGAAGGGAAGGAGGCGAGGAGAGAGGTGACCTGTCTGTCCTGAGAAACATCCGTCCGCTTGGTTTCACCCTAAATATCACTTTCCTGCATGAAATCAAACAGCGGAGCAAATACAAACAGCATCAGACTGGTGTTCATGGTGGTGTTAATACACTGTAAAACACCATCTGCCCTCACAGTTAATATACTTCTTTACTTTATTTGCCTTTTCCCTGAATCACCTTTAGCATCTTGGCGTTGTGTTGTTTGTGTGCAAATTATACTTTTGATCCAGTTTGAAAACAAGACCAATGACAGCGAATGGTTCTTTTATCCAATGGAAGGAGCTGTCAATCATCCCTCCAGCCAACCAGACCTCACATCTGCCTCCACCTTTCATCAAACACCCTCTGTCCTGGTTGTTATTTTGAAACTCCAGTCACTGTAATTCTACTTCCTGTTGGTGGAGGATAGAGATGATGTAAGAGGAAGGATTTGTCCTCTACCTGGGATCCACAGAGGGGGTCTTCTTGCAGTGACACGGCGGGTCCCGGCGCCTCCTGCTGGCCCCCAGCTGAGGAGGAGCAGGAGAGTTCAGCCAGGAGGTCGGTGAGCGTCTCCTCCCGACCGGAGATCTCCACCGCCGACACTCTGACAGACAGACGAGCTCCGGACTTCCTGCGCTCCTCCATCACCTTAAAGAGCCAGGACACAGCTGTCGGGGCCACGCCCAGACTCTGGGTGGAGCAGTCCCGACCAATCATGGTGTACGTCTTACCTGGGGAGGGCGGAGTCAACGCAGCAATGAAGTGAAAGTCAAAACACAGTGTGTGTGTGTGTGTGTGTGTGTGTGTGGTTACCCAGGTTAGCGTGTCCGAAGCAGAAGATGCAGCCGTCCGCTCCGTTCACCACCGACTGGATGACCTCAGCCACCGTCCCGGAACACACCTCGGCCTATCAGCATGGACATCCAGTCAGTATCGACCAATCATGTTAGAGCAGAGTCACCTTACAGCTCACATATTTACACATATATTACGTTATGGTGTGTATATAGATATTACGTTACGAACACCCACTCTCTGATGCTGATTGAAGCTTCCTGTGTTGTTATAAACAACATCATCAAAAATGTTATTTCCTTTTCAGAAAAATAATTGATAATCAAATGATTAAATTCAGAGTCCAGTTTGCAGTTTGTCCATTTAACAAAGAAAATGATGCACATACAGGACATCATCTCAACGTTGTACCTGCGTAGTTTTAATTAAACATCAGGTGCAGAATTTTCTGAAATGATTTTATTTTAATATTGTGCAGTTTTCATGTGAGCTGTGTTGATGCGACACCTGAAGCTTCGTGTAAAACAACAAGAAAGTAAAAAGTAGTCGTTTTGAGTTGTAGCACTACAGTTCCCATCATGCTGTGGGTTTCAATTCAATTCAATTCAGTTTTATTTCTACAGCTCTATATCATAACAGAGTTATCTCATAGCACTTGTTAATATAGAGCAAGTCTAGACCAACTCTATATGTACAGACCCAACATGTCCACCAGGAGCAGCACTAGGAGACAGTGGCAAGGA
>JAVQJF010120866.1:0-11088 GCA_036023855.1 Gadopsis marmoratus
ATATGCAGAAACAAATCGTGCTTCAAAATCTTTTTGTTGGTACACTGACTTGTAATAGGGAGAATGGCACCTGTTTCATTCCCACTCCGTGACCTGAACGCCTGTACTTGAACTATATATCTCTAGTCAATAAAGTGTCGGCAGAAGATCTATTAAAAAATTACACCTGTAAACTGGAATCTGCAGATCAAGCCCCGAGCTTTGTCACCATCACCTTGGCCCAAAAGCGTATGTAAGATGGATGGATAAATGTGTGTTCAGTACCTTGCCTTGAATTTCAAACCTGTTCAATCATCTTGCCTAAAAATCTGGAAAGTGATTTTTGTTTGTCTTTCAACTGGTTGAGCCAGCTTTCATTCACATGTTCAAGTGACTGTTGTCTTTGTCTACTTCCATCAATGAGTGTTCAAATGGCTATTTAATAAATGTATGTAATGCTATGTATTCTCTTTGTTATTTTCCCTTCAGCTCGCCCTTCTTATGTTTCCCTGGCTGTTGGTATAGTTGGCATGGTGGTGGTGATGGCTGTGTCAGTTATCTATGTGAAGTTCAAAATTGACATCTTTCTTTTCCTAAGAGATACTCTTGGCTGCTACAGAAGTACCTCAGGTGGGAGTCATATTTTTGTTTCATTCACTTAAAGAGGTACATATTTGTGCTTTTTTTGGACAGTAGTGACAAAAGCTGTTGTATGTTGTTGCTTATAGATGGAAAACACTATGATGCCGTCTTGATATTTTACAAGAGTGACACAGGCGAAGGACTAAATGCTTATCACAGAAACTGGCTGGAGGGTGTTTTGGAGGATTGGTTTGGTTACAGCCTCTGTCTTTATGATCGCGACGTCCTACCAGGGAACGGTACATATTTAAGATAACTTTGAAGAAAATCTACCTAAAAACCTTCATGAAGTGATGTATAATCTCTGGTTGGTTGCAGCTGTAGCGGAGGCAGTGTTAGACTGCATAGAGCAGAGCCGGACGGTGGTTTTGGTTCCCACCTCTCCAGATCCAGGTCCAGGTTCTGGCCTGCTGAGTGCCATCCATGCAGCCCTTGTGGAGCGGCAGACTCGCTTGGTTTTCATCCAAACTGAGCCAACGGAAGTGTCAAGCTCAGGTTCATTACCAGAGGCCTTACAGCTTCTTGGCGAGTCTGGAGACTGTGTCACCTGGAAGGGCATAAGCTCCATGCCGCCCTCCTCCTCCTTCTGGAAGCAGCTACGCTATTACCTACCTGCCCCGCAGCATGCACCGAACAAAAGGCTTTTACCCCAGGCAATCTAGGGTGATACTTCATATAGCTTCATGTAAAATGTAAATGCCATGTCAGAATTAATAGTCTGTATCATATCTGTTTTAATCTTATCTTAATAAATGTATACTACAAATACAGTTTATAAAACATATATATCAGGCACAGATATTCGCTGACACGCTGATGATGGTCATCAATGCCCTTTATTCTGTATTTATAATACAGAATTTACACACTTAATTCATTTTTAACATTTAACTTCTTAATTTTTCTTTTTAACATCTTGTAGCCTATTATTTAATGTTTTAATGCAGTGTGTAAAAACTATGTTACAAGTAAAATTCCTGCATTAATAGTTGTACTTTAGTAAAAAGTATCAGCATAAATAATAAAGCTTAAAGTACCAAAGTAAAATAACTGATTATCCAGAATGGACAATTCAGGATAATGTATCTTGTATTATTGGATTATAATTAATGATGCATTAATGTGTTCATCATTTTAATGTTGCAGCTGGTAAAGGTGCGGCTGATTTTAAAGTTTTTACTTTAAAGTAGCAGTAAATGGTCTAAAATGTCTAGTATGAGACACATAATGTAAATATCAATGTAATTTAAAATGTATTCTTATTCAGCCTATACACTGTACTACTGACATATCCAGACTTTCCAGAATTATACAACTCATGTATTCTCATCACAGCTGAAGAGTTGGTTTTCATACAGGCTCATGAATTAAAATCCCTGTTATATATTAATATATATTGTAATGCTGGATTTTCTGTCTTTATTATTATACATTTCTTGCCATACCACTGTATATATGTAGGCCTATGTAGGTGGGAAACGTTTACCTGAATTTGTTTCTGAACATGGAAGCTCTTTCTCTTACTCACCTGAATTACTATCCATACTATCACTGTCATTCTGCTCTTCATTCTGATCATTCACTTCCTCTATCACTGCATTTATTGCACCATGAGATGTGCTACTGTGATGCCACAGGGCAAAATATGTTTCAACTGTATTTCAAAATAAATGGTATTTTATACCTGCAATATTTTTTATATTAAAACCCACAGAGAATAAGTCCAGACAACAAATCATTTTAGCCTCTTTAAGCTCTCTGATTTGTTTTTACATAGTATGCTTTACAGTACAATAAAGTACATTTACTGCATGATTGAGTCTGTGGTTTCCAGCTAAAAAGGCTCTGGTAAATCAGCTGTATGCCACGCAGGCAGTAGACAGATAAAATTACTGCACAGCTAAGTTGTTCCCATTAAGAAGGACCTGGATATTTTTCAGTAGTTGTTGCCAGATTGGACTTGTCAAGTGGCCAGAAACGCAACTCCAAATGAATACTAAAGTTGCTTTATGTCTGATAGACGTGTAAGTCCTATGACTCCTAGTCTTAGTCCTAGGTCGCTATTCCTTTAACAAGCTGATATTGTTCACTTTTTTGCAGGTGTTCTGCTTGCACCTTTAAAGAACAGGTTCTGATAGTGTATCACAGAATCTAGAGTCTGTTATATAATACACCAAATATCATTTTCAATGTACGTTTTTCAACATGAGAAATACAAGACAATTTCTAGTAAACGTGTATTAACAATATATTACTAAAAATAAATATAAAATTAACATACAATACAGTGATCACGCTGGTGGGGTTTTTTCACTCAAAATACTAGGTCATTTTTGAATTGGGCCCTTGATTTCAGACAGGAGTCTCTATTTCTAGCCGACGAACACAGACTTTTTTGGCTGAAATGACAACTACACCTTACAGATTTTATCAGCAGTTGCTAGCTAACGTTAGTGCCATGAGTCAGGTGAAAATGCAACGTGGATCTTGTAGAAGGGGCCACGCCAAGTTACAGTTGCTTTGCTATGATTGGACGATCACTATTTGGCGGAGGCGTTTAACAGACAATCAGTTCCGATGAAATCATGTGGGAAATGGTCCAAACAAACTTAGTAACTAATAAATACAGCCTAATAAAAGTTTCATGCCACATTCTTATTTCATTACACAATACAAAACAGCAGATATAGCAGAGATGGAGGGGAGATATAGGCCAGAAAGACCAGTGGGATTAGAAACAGGCCAGTGGAAGTACAGGTGTGCCCCAGAATATCTGAGTCTTAACCATCAGCTGAAAGCAGCGAGCATAGCACCGTGCATTCAGTATCTAAATTTGGGCTACTCTTAGAAAACTGTTGGTAGTGTGAAACATTAAAGCATTAAAGCATTAAAGCATGCCTTGCAAATGTGCCTAACCTAAATGTCTGTTGTTCTTTAAGGTACCATATTATCTATATTTTGTGTCACCTATTATTAGTGTAGTCTACTAGTTTAATATTGAGTATTTTAGACTTAAAACCATGAAAGTGGTTTTGCAATGGTTTGTGTATCCTTTCCTTTTCAACAACAAAATATTACATAACACTAGACTACTAAAAGATGTTCTTCTGCAGTTCACATAGGAAGTGGCTAACAATTACCAGGAGAGCAGGTTCTTGTGAAATCATGTTAAAACAGAACCAAACAGGAAACCACGCGATAGCACCTACTACAACGTCTACATGTCCTGTGAAAATGTTGCACCTCTCAAGAGACGAACAAGATCGACGACGTGAAAATACCAAGAACTCCACATCCGAGTAAACTTTTTTTTTTTTAACGCTAAAATGTGAATTGGACGGCTTTCATCAGCATCGGGACTGAACTTAAGAAGCCGATCTTTAGGCACAGGATGGAGACTGGATACATTGTGTTTTTTTTCATCTTTCCCATTTTCTTGGAGGGATGCTGTGTGGGAAAGCATCGAAAGAAAAGAACGGGTATTTTATTTAAACTCAAATTGTATTTTAATAGTACAGCTGAAAATCCGTGCTTTGTAATGAGAGCATGTGTTTAAATGGAAGCATGCTTATGATTATTAATGGTTTCCCAGAACATTTTAGACAATTGCTACTATTACAATCAAACAGAAATATGACTCTATACCGACTGTCTCTAGGTCTTCAGCAGAATACTACCCACCAACACAGATACAGAGCTGTGGAAGGGGAAATCTTTATGATGCCTTGCATAAAATGTGTGAACCCGCACATGAAGGTGGTGGGGTCTGAGACTGCAGAAAACAGAAAAGGAAATGAACACCCATCCTTTGACTGTGGGACGAAGTTTCTAGCTGAAGTAAAACATTCGAGAAATTACACTTGTCTCACAAGGTAAATAATCATGTTTCTTATCCCCATCGTTACCTCTGCTCTATTTAATGTGTATGATTAAACTTACAAAAGCAATTTAACTAATGCACTGAAGACTCGTGTCTTCATAACAGGTTGTGTTATCACACAGTCCAACAAAGGATTTTTTGGTCTTTGTCTGTCTTAAATGAATGCCCACATGCCCATATGTACATTGAACCAGATTATGGTGTTTGGAAGTGTTCCTCATGTCCATGCTGGGTGTGAAAAGATCCCACTTTGCATTCCAATGTTCAAATGAAGCTAAAATGAGGGTTCAACAGTCTGAGTTGGACAAAACAACTGTTTATCTTGTGTCTTTTTAAGGTCTTTCAAGGCATCAAGGTTCATTTATTGCCCCTTCATGCTATGCACAAATAGATTCAAATACTTAAATTCTAATAGAGTAAATTAATATATGATATTGTTGTTCAAAATCTGGACAATGATGGTGGTGAAGTCCGCAAACTTCACAAAAGAGATGTCTCCATGTTTTTCGAATGTACGTGGCAGTAGATGGGTGTCATTGGAAATACACCAATACCGGATTGAGGTTTAAATTCAATCACTTCACTTACAAATTCTTAATCTTGCAGCCATAAATGTCAACAAGTAATTAACAAATGGTAACTGGCACAAAAAACTCCCAGATGACCCCAAAATATTTCTATTTAACAAACAAATAATAATTTATAAATGCTAATAAATTAGTAGCAACTTTGAGAAACCTTTATTACTTACTAAATGGTAGATTATTAGAATTAGAATTAAATGTACATGTGACTGAACTTCTATTAAGTGATCATCTCTTCTGTCCAGTGGCAGCAAGGTGTTCTTCCATCTACAGGTGGTGAAGAAAAACAGTCTGGGATGGTTCCAGCCTGAGAAGAGCAATGTAAGGCTGTTCGTGGGTGAAGGTGGGGATGTCTGCTGTCCCGGTCTCAACTGTAGTCACAACACAGATGTCACCTGGTACAAGGTGAAGTACACACATGAGCAGGATTATCCGATCCACAATGGAAACATAGAAATCAAAGCAAAAACTCAGACAAGTGTGCTTTCTTACAGGGTAACAAGGCTGTGTCTGAGCAGCGCAGAGCCTCCTGTGAGATGAATGGGCTGTTGCGCCTCTGCAAAGTCAGTGAACATGATTCTGGTGTCTATTTCTGTGATAGACAAATAATTGAGCAAGGAGTCAAATGGACCTTCAGGAGGACTGTTAATGTCACAGCCTTACGTAAGTGCTGTGTGCGTGTGTGTGTGTGTGTGTGTGTGTGTTAAGTAGTGATAATACACATCTTAGTGTCCTGATAATGGAATAATGGAAATTATTTGTGGTGTTTTCTCCACCAAGTCTCTGTTATCTTCTATGTTAAACCTCGAAATGTCTTTATACCACTTAGTGGCTGTTCACTTAGTGCAGGCAGAGGACCTGTGTTCACACCACCATCCATTTTTAGCAATGCCAGGTGAGAGGTTTAGTCAGTCAGTCAGTGGTCCAGACTGAAATATCTCAACAATTATGAAATTTTATACAAATATCACGGTGCCCAGTGAAAAAAATCCAGTGCTTTGGAGATCCCCTGACTTATCCTGTAAACACACCAGCAGGTCAAAGTTTTCACTTATCCACTACAATATCTCTACAAAACAATAACATTGATTGGCACAATATTTTGTAGTTATTAATGGTTGCCAGATAATGTATTTTAATGACTTTAGTGATCCCCTGGCTTTTCCTCTTTTGGGTGAAATGTCTCTATTGGATGGATTGCTGTTCCCTAATTAGCAATTGCTGATTAGCTAAATGTTAGCATGCTAACATGTTCAACTAAGATGAGGCCTTTCTCAATCGGCATTTTTGTCTGTACTTGTTTTCTCGAGTGCTTCTTTATGAAAAAACAAAGAAGTTCAATTTGGTTCTTATCTGGCTGCTAACCCAAAAACCACCAGGCTTCCTCCACAGTAGGTGGTTGGCTGTCTGTGTGGTTACTGCAATCATTGCTTTCCTGTGTATGTTTAAGATAATCATGGTATTAATCATAATGCCTTCAAGTTAGATATTTCATAAATGGAACTGTGCTGCTGTATTGCTGTTATTTAAAACTTGGAATATCCTGTAGAGCACTAATACATAGATTGCCCTATAACAAAATACATCAAAGGGTATTACAAGAGCAGTTCTCATTTCGTGGCCTTACATGCAGTCACCATTATTGTGTCTCTCAATATAGGTATCCACTCATTGGCAACCACTTGCTGTGTTTCTGTATTACTTTTCTGTACTATGGTAATCAGATGAACCACTGGAAAAGCTACAACAATGTCATGGAGCAAACTGAGAATGAATCACTTGTGAGGGAGTGTAGTAGTACAATTAAATTCAGTTTAATTTACATATCGCCATTTAATAACAAAGTTATCTCAGGGCACTTTTTCATATAGAGCAGGTCTAGACTTTACAGAGACCCAACAATTCACACCATGAGCAGCACTAGGAGGCTGTGGCAAAGAAAAACTGCCTTTTATCAGTCAGATACCTCAAGCAGAACCAGACTCTGGGAGAGCGGTCATCTGCCTCGACCGGTTGGGTTGAGAGAGAAAATTCCATTTCCAGTCCATTTCAAAACTCAAAATGGTCCTCAGTAGTTTGTATGGCCCCCACGTGCTTGTATGCTGCCTGACAACGTCGGGGCATGCTGCCTGGGTTTTGCTACATTGCTACATTGCTACATCTATCACTACTGCCTTCTTCTGCTGTTTGTCCACCACTACTATGTCCGGTTGGTTCGCCATCACCAGTTTGTCAGTCTGTATCTGGAAGTCACACATGATCTTAGCTTGGTCAATCTCAAGCACCGTTAGAGGTGTTTCCCATTGTGACCTTGGGACTTCCAGCCCATAATTGGCACAGATGTTGCTGTATACTATGCCAGCCACTTGGTTATGGCGTTCCATGTATGCCCTGCCTGCTAGCATCTTACACCCTGCTGTATGATATAGCGCTATATAAATAAAATTGAATTGAATTGAATTGCTGTTATATGCTGTATTGTCTCAGGGGCATCTTTGTAGTCCGCACCTGGGGTGGTAGATCCCACCGCTATTGATCTTGTACATATATACATATATACTGTACATATATACAGTATATATATAAATCTGTGTGTGTGTGAGCATAAAGCAGACCTTTCTTTTTTTTACATAGGTAGAGCACAGATCTGATTTATACAGTATGTTGGTTTTTCAGACACACACTAAACTAGACAGATTATAATACAGAACTGTGTCAATTTATTTCCCATGCCCAAACAGCTCATAACACACCAAGTTACTCTCCCAGGATTATATATCCTAATGGCAACACGGCAGAGGAAGTGGAGCTTGGTAAGTGTATGAACTTCTTTTTCACAGCCAAATCAGCCATGTGAATGGAAAAATCAGCCTAAAAATGTTGTATACAGCAAACATCATGATGACTAGTGGTAATTGTTGATTTTCAATGCTCAACATGTTGCTGGGGCTTATTTTAAACAGCCTTATAATAACAATATTTATATTAATATTATAATAATATTTATAACAATATCTTATAAATTGGTATGAAGACACTGAATTATGTTATCACCTTTATTAGGACATTGAGTGTGAGATTATAATGGCCATGTTTTTGTACTCATTCCAGGTCGGTCTCACACTCTGACATGTAGGGTATATGTTCCTTTTGAGGTAGATTTTTTACCAGAAGTGCAGTGGTACATGCATCATAGTGGCAACAAGGAGAATATGACTCCACTACACATGGAGAGGCAACAGTAAGTTTTTTTTGTCTGTCATTATGCAATGTCAGTGTTGTCAATGCTTGTTGGAATTTAGTCAAATCCAAGGGTTGTAAATATTCAGCTTGACTTGCATGATAAGTTCTCATAGGGGTGCAAGGGCGCTGAAATTATTTCCCTGATTCAGACAGGAGAAAGTGAAACTTCAAGAGTTCAAGGTCATACAAAGAGCCATCATAAAAGAGGTCACTCCACAGAACTTGATCAACACATATACCTGCATCGCCAGTAACTCTGTCGGAAACAGCAGTGTCACGATCAAGCTCAAGGAGAAAATTAAAGGTATTATTATTTCTACTGTCACCTTCATGTCTTTGCTTCATTCATATTATATTTTGTCATAACATTTTTACATTAGAGTTGAATTAATTCTACGTGAAGGAGTTAATTCAGTAATAAAATCTAAAGGAAAATATCCTCCAGGTTTCGAGCCAGGTGGGTCCACCTGGAAGGGCAGATAGATATTTATATACAGTATATATATTGTGGCAACCCAGGGTCGCAGGTAACTACTTGACATAAGTCAGGGGGAAGGGAAGGGGCTCAAACTCTTATCCCTTGTGGTCTTGGGCCATGGCTGGTACGTCTCCATTATCCTACTAAAATAAGCAGGGAGCACTAACTCTTCTTAATTATCATTGCTCTGAATGTTGCTCTGGGCTGCCACAATATATATACTGTATGTGTGTGTGTGTGTGTTAGTGTTACACATTTTACACTACAGGAGCACAAGTAGAAGCTGGATGTGCCATTGTGCAGGCAAACATCAGTGCTCAAAGCTATGAACCTGAAGGCTGCCACAACCCCTATTTATAGTCTTGCGGCCAGAAAGAGGGCAGCAATTTGACCCATTTTGACGTTATTGCTGGAGCTGAAACAGTTCCATCCAATAAGGTCATAAATGATGTAAGCAATCCACTCATTTCTATAGCCAGTCAGGTTGTGCTTAATGTAAAAGTAATGACTCACTCTAAGTAATGAACCCGCTGAGATTGATCACTCCTCTCTGCAGAGTTTCACTCATTATCATTCACAGCATAGGGCTTCTTCTTTTTTTAAAGCAACTGTAGACTACCTATCCATCACCAAATGCCGGACTGGCAAAGTTAGCAAGTAGCTAGTGAAGAAAGTGGTGGATGTAAAAACAGGGCTAAAAGGAGACTGAATATTGGACTTACATTCACCAGGTGGACAACAACACAACTCTGCTGGATGTGTAACTAAGCAACTATTTGCTAACAAGTTCCCCATTTTTATGAAGTTTTCATATATACATTTGTTTTGTATATTTGTTTACAGCTTGTTTCTGCTGCTTCAAAGACATGATGCAATCTAATGAGTGTTTTTTGGACTGGGTTTCAGTAAAATGGCCATCGCTGGTTGGGTATTCCATTGTGTCTTTGCTGCTGGTAGCTGGGCTGGGAATCATTTTGCATGTGAAATGGCTGGAACTATGCCTTATCTACAGATGCCGCTTCCAACATGGAAAACATGATGGAGGTCAGAATGCAGACCCACACACACACACACACACACACACACAAAAATACAGAGTAAAAGCCCATAGGCAGACTTAGCCTGCATGCATGCTCTGGCATCCTGACTGCAACAATGCCTCCTCTTCACAGGATGTGGCTTCACTTCTAGAGAAACATTTACCACAACATGAAGATTCAATTGATTTTTCAATTTTTATTTTGTATTTAACCCTACAAAACTATACATTAATAAACTAATTGAAACACTATGATAATATGATAATCCAGTGCATGTAAATTTGAAAAACGTAGAGCGAGCACACTGTGATACCGCACATAAAGTAGTAGTGAAAATAGCA
This sequence comes from Gadopsis marmoratus, assembly GCA_036023855.1. Lineage (NCBI taxonomy): Eukaryota > Metazoa > Chordata > Actinopteri > Centrarchiformes > Percichthyidae > Gadopsis > Gadopsis marmoratus. The sequence goes on from JAVQJF010120866.1 coordinate 10,188, forward strand.
AGGTGACAGTCTTAGCACTGATCTTATCGCTTGTTCAAAGTGTTACTACAATCGTATGTAGAACAAAAATCACATTCAAGTACCCAATTTCTAATGTTTTCGTGTCATATTTGTCTTTCACATCCACCACCACCAACCAGATGAGAAAGAGTTTGATGTGTTTCTGTCGTATGTGTGGAGCCTTGCATCAGCAGAGGAGGAGGGAGTTTTGACCCTTTCCTCCCGATCAAGACCCGACACAGATGACAAAGGTAGTCCGACATGTTCAGTGTGTGATATCTGTGTCTGGACTTCATTTTCATTTCAAAGGTAATAGATGGTAATAGACTTCAGCAGAGCTGGTGACAGGCACCACACACCGCTGACCTTGGACGGAGCTGACGTAGAGAGGGTCAGGAGCATCAGATATCTGGGAGTTCAGTTATCTTTATGTATTGCTTGTGGTGCTCTTTGCTTTGTTTGTCAAAGCATTTTGTAAATGCAGTTTTTAACGGTGCTATATAAATAAAGTTATTATTATTACCAACACCACAGCAGTAGTCAAAAAAGCACAGCAGCGACTCCATCCCCTCCGTAGACTCCGATAGGCTGGAGTCTCCACTCCACATCTCATCACCTTCTACAGGGGCACCATTTAAAGCATCCTCACCTATAACATCACATCCTGGTTTGGAAACTGCAAAGCCTATAAACAACAGCAGCTAAACAGAGTGGTGAAGACAGCAAGTAAAATCATTGATGCCCCCCTTTCTTTTCCGAATGAGATTTTCCATCAGCGCTGCATCCGCAGAGCCTCCACCATTTTAATAATAATAATAATAATAATAATAATAATAAACTTTATTTATATAGCACCTTTCATACAAGAAATGCAGTTCAAAGTGCTTTACAACAAATATAT
>JAVQJF010120872.1:0-24365 GCA_036023855.1 Gadopsis marmoratus
CAGGGATAGAAAACACACGGGTTAAATGTGCAAAAGTGAGCTCGTATTTGATGAATTTTATCACTGGTTTTAGATTAAGTACAGAAATTGGATTAAATTGAGGTCATATGAAGATAAAGTTCAACGTCACGGCTTTTGGAGTGAATGAAAGTTATGTTTCACGTTCGGCACTTGAACACCTAACGCACACACACTTTCCCGGTTTCCCAGTTGTCTCATTATATCTCCCGAATCACCTGTCTAGCACTCCGCAGGCCTGTTCTCCTATGAGTAAAAGCCTAATATCTACTTTATGGAGCTCTCCTACTGAGAGTTGCTTGTAGCACATCAAGGACCGAGGTTTATGTAATGTTAGAGGATGAGTAATGAGGCAGCATGAGTTCCCTCTGCTCCTCTGTAATGAATAACGGTGTCCTTCTGTGGGAGTTTGCGTTCGCCTTGGAAGCGGTGATTATTTTAAATCAACAGAGAGCAGCAGGGGATTCACAAGCGACAGCCAAAAAGTTTGATTCACGATGTGCAAAAGTGAGAAAATGTTGTTAAAGGGAGGAGAGTGTGGTCCGAAAAGAACAGCCGCCCAGTGCCAAAGGCAGGTACGACGGGTCAAGACGTGGTCTTGACTGTCCCTCATTCCCTGTTTTCCCCCTGAGTAAAGACGCATCGGGTGTCTGTAGAAATGTATCCCAGGTTTAGGGACGTTTCACATCAAGTCTGCAAACGAGCAGGTTTTTGCAAATGTTCACAGATTGTTTAAAAAAAAAAAAAAAAAAAAAAAAGATGCTATAGAAAGGAAGAGTAGCACTTGTTTAAATTTGGGTGCGCTGAAAACAGATAAGGTAACCTTCAGAAAATATCTCAGAATATTTGACATCTTTCATGGAAAATCTGTCTTAAAGCCAAAAAGTGACATTTTCGAAATGTGCGTGTTTTGCGTGTAGATATGATAATTATGAAAACAGTTCACTGTCCCTCTGCGGCGTTTACATGCTCTGGAATATATTATAAAATGGCAGCGACACAGCCACGCTGCATATGTGTGCGTTAGAGCAGAAAGGATTTGGATTACATTACACTTTAACGATCCCAGCGGTGAAAGGAAAACTTAAATAGGACAGAAAATGCATGAAATATATGAATGCAAAAGTGCGTGGCTCCCAGCACTAACAGCGACGTGCGGGTTATCAAGCTTCGCGCCGTGCGCAGCAACATGCGAGCTTGTGTTTTGCTAACGTCACCTGATGTTCTGCAGCCGTAGATCTCGAAGCGCATGCAGATGCCCTGCTCCCAGGATGTGGGGCGGATGCGGATGTAGCGAGCCAGAGTCTGTTTGGGGAGGAAGGCGCGAACCTCGTCCGTCGGGTTGTGGTTCCCCTGGAAGACCTGAAGAAATAAAAAAGAAAAAGGAATTAGTGCTCCTGTTTTTTTTTTTGTTACTTGCTGCTGTTACTACCTGTTACCACCGAATCTGGTACTACGGTTGCAGTGGCAGTACAACAACAGCTACTGCTATTACAACTACTTGACCAATATTGCCACTGCTACTTTTACTAACGAGAATGCTACTACTGCTGCAATTCAAGTATTACCACTGACAATACTACTCAGTACTGTACAACTGCTCTTTCTACTACTTCTACTACTACTGCTGTTATTAAAACTGCTACCATTACTACAGCAACTACCATGAAACCCTGACTTCTACTGCTGCTGAAATGAGTGTTGATACTGGAGGTGTTGCCACCACCACTACTAACCTCTACTGATACTACATCAACTGTCACCAAAGTCTCCACTATTTGTACCACCAACCGCAAAAAACAACACTACCATCTTTGTTGCTTTTATGTAGCGTTTTATAATTCTTTCGGTTTTATTATTCATGCTTATTTGACTATTCATTATTATTTATTTCATTCTATTTTATTTTGTTAACATTTTGGCATTTTATTATTGTTCACCGCTCAAAGAAATTAAAGGAACACATTGAAGCACGTCAGATCTCAATGGGAAGAAAAGTCATGCTGGATATCTATACTGGTATGGACCGAGCAGTGTATATTTATATTATGTATCGCTTCATGATTTTATTTTAAGGCTATTTTTATTGCTTGTATCATCTTTTAGGCTTTTTTTTTTGGGGTTGTTTTGATGTGCGTCAGTCTCTGTGTCCTGCGTTGTGTCAGTCGCTTGTAAAGCCCTTTGAATTGCATTTGAATTGTTTGAAAGGTTCCATAGAAATACAGTTTGACTGATTGATCACTCGTGCTACTTCTATTAATACTGCTGCTACTGCTGATATCACTGTGTGTGAAGTGCTTTTTGTGTTGAGGTTGGCACATTACTACACTATGTCTAACTAGTGCAGCGTCGTTTACACGCGCTAACAAATACTATTTTTGTGTATTTTCCATATGACAGTAGCCTGCCATATATTTTCCTCTGGCACAAATCTCTTCTATTATAAAAATTGCCTGAAATACTGCACGAATAGCTGCATAACATGTGTAATAATCAGCTGACTGAAAACGTCCCTGCAATGAACTGCTGGTATGTTAAGCAGAATCTGGTTTGACTTTTATTCAACATGACTCAAACTCTTCAAGCTCTATTTAACAGACATGATACGTTTGTTGCCAACATCTGTCAATATGTTGCCTAATGAGAAACTCAGGAAGCTCATCAACGAATCCTTGCACCAGTGTCACCAAGACAACTTCCAGGCCTCTGAAGAAATGGATTCTGATATTGACGAGAGAAAGCGGCATGTAAAGCAGACCTTCAGCGCACTCAGTCAAGGCTCAGGTTAGGGATGCTGCCAAAAGCTGTCAAGGCTTGGAAAACATTGATTCAGCCGTCCACACTTGTCTCCCCGTTGAGTCGAACGCAGAGCCCTTTCATTACTCATCAATATTAGATAGACGTGGGTTGTTATAGCATAAACGACTCCCTCATTACCTTCTGCTTTGAGCCCTCCTTCACGGTGACCCAGTCCTCTCCGGTGGAGCTCAGGTCCACTTTGTACGAGCGTACGTAGTAGTGCTTCTTGGTCTCTTTGGAGATCGCGCCCTGTGTCCCGATGGCTGTGACAAATCGCAGAAACCCCAAATCCACCTGGAGACACAGGAAACACAATAAAGGACAGGACAATGGGACGGTTCAGCCAGGATGACAGGCAAGGTGCTTCTAAAGGTGCCACTTCAAGTAACTCAACAAAGGGCACACAGGCTCATTCTGTATCGAAACTACACCGTTTTATTACATATTCACAAGTAGCAGGAACCAGAAATAAAAACAAAAAGAACACAAGCGCCTATGCTACGCCAGATACAAAGCCAATACATGAACACACACACACACACACAGACAAATGTACACGTGACCACACACACACACACACACTCTGCACAGGGTTTCCAGCTGTCACCACGGCGATAAGCATCGTGCACATATCCCAGACCAAACAGAGTGATTTAAGGGCCCATACTCATAGAATGAGGGTTGCACTATCATCTTTAATCTCTGACGCTGTGGCAGTGTTTAGGCGTGAGAATTGTTTGGGCAGCGTGAGAGCGAGTGTGCAGCCGTGTGACGACGTTAAGATAGACAGCGGATAAATGGCTTCTTTTTTATTTTTAAGAACTCCACGGAATCCACAGACCGTGGAAGTTGTCTGGACAAACAAGTGGATTAGCTGCCACAGCTTAAAATAGCCTGGCTGAGGGGAATTTCCCCAGTTTTGATTGTGTGACTAGACTGACTAAACGTATTGTCTGAGTCTGAGTTGGAAAATCCAGTGTAGCAAACAAAGTCACAAACAGGGATCAAAGTCTCAGGACAATCGCGCCAGACATCCTCACAACAGAGAGAATTCCACCTTTAGAAAATGTCCTGTGTTGGAAGTGTTGTAACTTTGGTGTGATCGTATTTGTTTCACAAGCAGAGATATCTTGTTCAAAGCAGTTCTTAAAAGAAGAAAGTCCAAGTGAAATTACAGTGACGTTATCGCATCTCCTGGCTGTACTTTTGTTTTTTTTTTGTTTTTTTTAATCCTTTCTCCAGTTCTCTCAAGAAATTATGATCTAAGGGCTACATAACAGATAACAAAAGACTCGCTCAGATGGCCGCGGCATTTTATCTCGCTGCAGCAAAAAGAAGCGTCCAGAAACAAGGCTGTTCAAAGTTTAATAAAAAGATGGTTATCATCAAAGGGAGCAGCGGCGATAACAGAGAGCATACTTCACCGAGACCGATTGTTGCTCCGTACATAGTTATCACATCAAGTTCCTCCAAACTGCATTAAAAGCACGAAGCGGAATCGATTTATTTTCAGAACTTCGCATTAAATGAGGTGACACATTTCACTTCCATTTCATTCCACTTTGTCTAAACGAAATTGCTTGTTTGTTGAGTTTGGAAGTGATCAGTTGCGTACCAAAATACACAGCGCGTCAGGGCACTCGATGCCTGTAATATATGGTGTGTAATTATATTACCATAGGGACGTCGCCGCTGTCATACTGTACATGGGAAGGGACCAGAGGCCATTATTTAACTTCTCCCACTGTGGCTTTTTCAGGAGAAGAGACGAAAATGGCTCTCCGTGGGTCTGTGTGGGCTCTGGCATGACAGGGAGACCCCTGGGAAAGCATGTTTTGTGGGATTGCGCGCCGGCGTTCCCAGCTGCCTTCTCATCTGATTTCCCACGAGATGCATCGCCCGAACACCACACTAAAGACGCTGCGCGGAGTAAGTTTTGTTGTGAAGTAGGCGCCATCATTGCTGTTGTTCATTATAACAGCATCGAGACTTCGGTCAAGAAACGAAGCAAAGTGGTTCCCAATCATTTTAGCTTGTGACCTCTTGGAAATGAATATATGTCTACTTGACCTTTTGAAGGCTTTAAAAGGTGAAAGCATTCAGTGTTTCACAAGAAGATTTTTTTGTGTAATGGTGATATTTCTTTTCTTTATTATCCTTTGATTCACCTTATGACCCCTTGGAAGCTCCATTCTCCGTACTTCCGCCTTTAAATGACTACGGCTAATTGCTCTTCCGTCTTCTAATTACTCAACACTTGGCAGTGCCTACATCTATGTAGTCACACTTAGAGCCTTTTAATGACGGGAACAAAATGCAGGAAGGGGACATTATTCAGTCAAGTGTGGCTAAATGAGATTGAACCAGAAACTGCGACTTCCTGCCAAAAACAGGATACTGCTTTAGCAGTAATAGTAAGGGAAGGAGAGTCAATTACTCAACTCTCATCTGAGGTTTTAGTGTTTGCTTAAGAAAGTGCCGTACGCTGGGGATGCAGTGGCTTTCATGGGGAAAGAAAAGGTTTTGCACTACGGATGCACTTTGCTAATAAAATGCTCTGGTGTGTGACGGAGTAAAGAAATGAGCTTAAAGACATGTTGGAAAACTGCGCTTTTACAGAATTGCGTTAGCCTAATGATCCTTTTGTTTTATTTCATTCAATCAACATGACATTGTGTTCATGTTGGCCGATTAGTTGTCGGGAACAGGGCGTCATTTTGTTTTGTCTCCGTGAAGTGTGACGTATCCATCCTGCCAACATCATATTCAACTGACACGGGATGCAGAGCAACGAACGCTCTTCACTTTGACATAGAAATGTCGCTTTATGTTGAGAGGTATTGATTTTGCTCTTTTCCACGTTTGTTGCCATTTTTCCATGGATGCAGCTAGCTACAGTAGCCATTTAGGAATCCCCATTCTGTATCCCAAGTAGTAGAGGCTCTGTTTCTCCAGCCGGGGGAAACAGCAATCACTGAGCAGTCAATAGGGACCATGAACCCGTTTAGTGACTTTTACACTTTAAAAACCATTAAAGTGCATCGCTGAATTTCAAAATGACACCTTTCCATTCATATGAAAGTAGGACTTATTTTTCCCAATTTCTGAAACTTTGTTTTTGCAGCCAAAAAAGCCCCCCCCCCCCATGCAACACTAATTAGACAATCCTGTCGCCTAAAAATGACATGAATACACAGCTAATTAAAGCTAAAATGTGGTTTGCTCCTTTAAATTCTTGTGGGAAATTCACATAGTAATGTTTTTGTTTGGAACATTTACATATTTATGTATCTGCTGAGTGACTTTTAGAACCCCTGGGATCTTAAAACCTCATTACAGAATTTCAAAATGACTCACTGGCATTGATGAAAAAGAAGGAATTCTCATTTCTGAAATACTTTCTCTCAGTAGCCTCGAGGTATCTATCCAAAATGAACATCAGACTAATTAGATCTCCTTGGTTTTGGGGCTTCATTTTCTTTGATGAATGACACAACTCCCATTTCACCCCTTTATTTTGTCTCTCCCCTCTCATTGCTTTAGAAATTAGATTTCTGAGTAGCACAACGCAAAGACACTTGACTTCTTTCACCACAACCACCAATGTGCTTAAATGAAACGCAAACAAGGCCTCCATGTTATTAAGTCTGACTTGCGTTGAGGTTCCTCTCGGACATTTCCGGGGGGTTTGGAAGATCGCTGTGGCATTCCTCCAGGGGTCTACGAGACCCTTTAACGCACTCTGGAGGATCTTTTGTCTTTCAGTTTCCCCCTGCCCCGGCTACAACAACACAACTCGCTCACACGAGGCCCAAATGTGTTCTCCAGATGCACGTCGCTGAGCCCTTCCTGGTGCAGTCAAAGAGATCCTGAAGACAAACGACAAACGTCAAGAGGGGAAGGAAGCCTTTCCTGGACTTACATCATGGTATTCAATAACAAGTCAATTTACTACAACTTACAAAAATGCACCTACATGCCCTTTTTGTGCCACAAAGTAACAAGTCCGTCTTGTTTTCAAAGCATTTTCAAAGGCAGTAAATTTATGTTTAAGATGGACTCAGGTTGCTTGAAACGTGGATTCATACTTCGATTTGTTAAATCATAACGACCGTTTCTCATTTTAAGTACAGATTGTCACATCCAAAGCTGCTTTTAAAGCGGATTTTACTTTGCACAAGTTTCTACTTCGGTCATTTTATTACTGCACGAGTAAAATTTTAGTACTTCTTATTGCGCATCGCAGTTAATTCCTCTATCAATCCTTACTTGCATAAAAACGTGGTTTACAGATGTGGAGGCTTTCCATTTCATTGCAAATATCTGCCTCTTAATGCTAATGAAGTGAGTCACTACAGTGCAAAATATGATTACAGATTCACCATAAACCTACATTATGAGCTCACTGTCTGCCGCCATCCAAATTGCCACCGGGTAACATCCCCCCAACACCATTATGAATAGTAACCTGAAAATAGTATCAATAAAATATAAATGCCTTTAAATGAATAATAGAGGTGTTTGCAGAGGAGGAGGCAGGCATGCAAGAATTAACTAAGTCATAATTTTCTTCTCAAGTAAGATGAATGGAAAGCCGCGAGGCAAACCACGCTGTGTGGAGTTGGCCACGCACCACACTTAATCAAATAAAATGGAAAATTCTCCTCACAAGAACAACCAGTCATAACTCAGCGGATACCGGGAGCGAGCAACAGAGCTGGTTCTGAGGCTATAAATCAGTGTGGCAGGGGGAGGGGTCCGCTGTTTCTTCAGGAGGGACTGCCAACGAAGCTTCCCTTAACACATATAGAAAATCTGCCCACGCACACCAAACTGGACCCGGTAGCCTCGAGTGTGAGGAGCGAGTGTGCGGCTGAGAGGTCGAGGGTGCAAACCTCGTAGCCGGTGAGCTGGCCGAGGAGTGCCGTCACCTCCTTCGGTATCTGCAGTCAGCGCTGGGGGGGACTGCCACCCTCAAGTTGCACTGCTGCTGTTTATGTAACAAATATGGTGCCACCTATGTTTTTTAATTGGGCTCTGGCTTTGCCTCACTGCCAGTCTGGGAGTGTGATTGGCCCAGCCCGTCTGTGCAGGTGCCCCATTGGCTGATATCTGCGTGGATGCATACGATTGGTTGTGCTTGATATATACTTTTTTACACACATGATTTAAGTGTTTCTTGTAATGTGTTTTTATGATGACCCCGATGAAGGCCACAAACTGAAATGCTTCTTGTATGCGGGAAAGGATGACCCCCAGAGTGGTGCAGCGGGACCCTTTTGACACGCCCCAAATCCACCCACTGTCTGTGCATCGCGAATCCATCCTGTTGTGTTACAGCACACACGGCAGATCTCACGCTCATATAGTACATAAAAAACAACAACTCTCTGTTATTTCTTGTTTATTTTCTAAAGCTTTGCAACATCCCTTATTTCAAGAAAACACCTCCTAATAGAAAATGATTTCTACCACAAAGTCAAAATGAAATACCACCATGAGTTCAGAAGGCATCGTCAGTATTTCAAATGAACTTTTGTAGAATGAATTCATATCACTACATCCCAGAGGGCTGTAGAAATCCCCAGACAGACAACAGAGAGCAGCTACTACTTAATCCGGCACCGAGGCCGTCTCCCTGTCTACTTCCTGTTATAACCCCCACAGGAAGTGAGGGTCTGTTCTTACTGGGACGGGCAATCTGAGTCTTCCTCTATGAGCTCCCCTCCTGGACAATGGGACAGTCCTGGACTCCAGCCGCACCTTACAGGTTTCTTTGGTCCAAACCATATTAGGAAAAGCACATGCTTGTTGTTTACATAACCCAGTTATGAGCGAGCCAGGACTCATAAGTACCTAACGTTTCGGTGACCGTTCGTCCTGTCACGTCTGGTCATTTGGCGCCAAGAGGAATCCAAACAAATCAGATTCTGGTTCCTGTCATTTCAGCTAAACGTGATGGACTGCACTCTCATTCAGGGGTGTTCGAGGGCACAGGAAAAAAACAGATGAATGTGAGCATCAGTCAGACGGCGTGTGCGCCAAAGAGTTTTGACTCTCAGTGTTGCCCTCAGTTTGTTTTCTGTCACTCAGCTTTTATGCTCACACGAAAGACTATTCGGCGGTACAAAACCAAACGCAGAACCTACATGTGTTGGATTAAGACCTGAAGCAGACGTTTTGACACCCGTTCCACCACATAAAAAAGTAACATAACACAGAAATGTAAAATCTGTAGTAAAACAAACCAAACTAAAATCTCAGCATCTGCACTCTGGAAAGTCACCATCTGCCACAGAGGCCGCTAACACAAGAGAAACTAGCTGGAGAGAAAGCCACAGGCTAGCCTTAGCTGAAGCTAATGTTACCTTTTAACTCCTAGCTCTCTCTCTCTCTCTCCGACAAATATCCATGTTCATGAGGTGACACCATGGTAAATCTGTGTCTTATAACTAAGCGAGGCAGTAGCTAATTCTACCACTAATTCTAGCCACAAAGCTAAAAAGGTAACTCGCCTAGCCTAACAGGGTAGCAGTAGGCTAACCGCTGTCTCAGCTTCATGCAATATATGATGCTTGTTACTGCAGTATCGTCAAGTAGCAAAAGACATGGAATAAGATGTGAGCAACATCTCAGCGGCACAGTCAAGTTCAAATTGAGGAACACCTTTTCTCCACGAGCGTGATTTTGAGGTCGGAGTCCATAATGAGGACCAATGTGACATGACTGTGCAATGTGTAATGGTCTAATCCAGTTTGATCTCAAGAAATCTCCAACGAAAAATGATGCCTTTCCTTCTAAGTCAAACCAAACGTTACTGACCTGTATCCACTCCTTGACGGTGTCATCGGAGGGCGTCCAGCCGTTCTCCTGGTAGTTGAGACGCGAGCGCTCGGGGGACCAGTTGGAGTTATACTGGGAGGAGGCGGAGATCTGCTCTGAGGAAATATCCCCCGACTCCATACCCAGCGGCTCCATGCAGGCAAAATCTGCCAAGGATAGAAAAATTAACATCAGCAAGAGTTCAAAAGCGGCATCAGACCTAAAAGTTATTTTTTGATTAACATTTTGCAGAGCATTGTGGTGGTTAAAAAAAGATGGGCTAAAATGTTCTAATCTTCATAGCATTGCATTGATAGTTATAGCAAATTCAACAACTCATCTGAACCAGCTGACTCTCCCGAATGTCTGTCTCTGTCATAGCAAATGGCAGAAAACAATTAAGTATTCAGGCATTATCATACCCACAAGGAACCCAGCTGGATCGATTTCCTAACCCTGACCATCTTTATACTTTTCATCTTTCATCTTTATACTTGTGCTGACACTAAAATGGTGGTCTGTTTGTGTGTCTTGAAAAGTCAGTGTACAAAAACATTACGGTTCCTAAACACATCCCAGGGTGGCAATAAAAAAAGTCCAAAATATCATCAAACGAGGAGGAATGTGTGCGTTATCAAGCTCACACCAAACGGTCCCTTTTAATATGAGTTTAAAAAGTGTGTTACACACATCATTAGCTGGATGAACCGAATTTAGGTATATTTCTCTCCACCTGGCCGCCGCTAATGGCTGAATTCATCATTACAACTCCAAAAACTGTGGTTCTAAAAGAAACAAGTCAAAGCCATAAATCTCTGTTACTCATTTTGCCTCCGACCTCAGAAAAGCAAGTGAGCATTGTGATTAAAGAGTCTCCCAGACATTATAAAGCGTCTGTCCCTGCTCCCTGCTGGGTGGTCTGTCACAGTAGTGAAGGAGTCATTCCAAACCGCTCCTGTGGTGTTCGGTGACACTGGCGTTTGTACAGTATCCATACATTCACACACTTTCCCTACATGCCGACATTTGCGGCTGAAACCCACCGAAAACTGCCCATTTGTCACTGAGTTCTATTTAAATTTAAGAGCGACGTGCTGCTTTGTTTCAAGGAAGGTCCGCGATGGGCTAGTGGGATAATCTGATGATAACGTTGGATGTTGTCACCCTCACACACTCCGGAAGTTGAAAGTCAGCACTTTAACCTCGTGGTTGCCGTTTCAAATGCAGTGTCCAGCTGTGTAAAGGGTCATCGTGTCGTTGTCCAAATCAGCGCGTCTTTACATTTAGCTAATAATCCTATCAAGAATGACTTGACAGCTCGTGAGACACACAGCTATCTGAAGGCTTTTCCCAAACCACTACAATTCACAATAATCAATGTACAATGATAGAACACAGAAAAAGTGGAAAATCTCCACAGCAGAGAAGCTGGAAGGAGAGAATGTTTTACTTTTGCTTCATCGACGACTTTAAACGACTATCCACATTGTTGTCAGTGATTCATTCTGTCCGTATGCACACTGTCACACACAGACCCACAGCGGCACGCGTCGCTACTAACGTCAATTTGGCAGATTTTCATTGTTCCCTCTATCTAAAAGGATAATGCAGCTCCTGTGTGGATGGAGAATGCGTCGCTCTCCCTTGGGCTCACGGAACGGTTTCAAAACAGCATTTGGACAGACTCAAACTAACGCGTCAGTATCTCTGAGGCGGCAGTGTCCACTCTGTAACAGCAGGGGAGCACGGGGTCCTGTGTGTCTGCCAGACTGACACAAACACGCTTACATCATTCCAAGTTCCACAAATAAATTAGGGGGAACGTTTGCTTGCGCCATCACCAAAAAGGCTGCAGAAAGCTTGTTTTTGGGTTTGGTTTTTTTTTTTTGCGCTGTTGAAGGAGGCAAGAAAATAAGGGGGCGAATCCTTATCCTCGCCATCCCAACTGATCCCCGAAAATCCCTCATTAGATTTGGATTCAAGATGGTTTAAGAATGTTTGCGTTTTGCTTTGGTCTCATTCATTGCATTTTTTAAATATTCACGTCACGAAGCAAACAGAGTCAGGTTCAGTGTGTTTTACAGATTCCATTTTAAGCAGCTCAAGTTATCAGTAGACACATTTTATAAGCCTGTCAGGCAGTCAGTTTATACCTTCTGGGAACCAGCGTTTTCTGTGATATGCTCATTTATATTTTACAATTGTTCCATGATATACACACGTACTCTTACAATCGTGTAAGCAGTAGGCTTATACTCCTTATAGTTGAAGCATGTAACCAGTTTTATGTTTTGCATTACGCTCTATGATTTAAATGCTCATATTGCACAGTTTGAGAGTTTCCTGAAGCCATCTAACACCTTGTACTAAAATATGCAAGGGACCTTTTGCTAAGTTTAAGTTTCCGAGAATCACTGAGTGTGTCAGAACTTTCTAGTAATTTCTAGCAAGTTACAGAAGCAGGAGGTATGACGCATAACCTGTTCCCAAAAAAGGATACGAGATGTGTGAGACATTAAGCCCTTAAGCAACAGGAAGAGAAAAAACAGGGATGTTTTTCTGTATTAAAGGCCAATGCAGCTCAGAATTGGGGCTCTATTTACTTTTTGTTATGTGATTTTCTTGAGGCTATTTTTGCATTTTGTATCCGTTTGGTTTTTGTTATTGTTGATCCATAAATAAAGAAAGTTACATTTTATCGTCGCCTTCAGGTAAAGCCCCCTCCACATGATGGCTAGAGGTTAACCCCAATTAGGTCTAGATTTGGAGCACCAGATGCTAGGGGCCTATAGGCATTCCTTAGGGTTCCCTTAGGAACAAGGCTGGGGTATGCAAGGAGCACAAGAGTATTTATTTTGTCGGGCTGTCCCTGACAGTGAGGCCTCTCCCTGGCGTATACCAGAAAAACAATATATAATATTTATTTATTTATTTTTTCTAATTGGACCATTCGGTTGTTTAATGGTCAATCATGATACACATATGCAGAGAACAGCTCAAACACACACATACACGTTGAAATGTATCCTCTGCTTTTGACCCATCCCGCCATCCTTCTTCCGAGGGGAGCTGGAGCAGCGGTCAGCCTTCTATGGCGACCGGGGACCAACTCCAGTGCACATCCCTGTCCTGTCTTGGTCGGAGACAGGTCAGGATAGACGCATAACTGGGGGCAACTTAGGGTTCAGTCTCTTGCCCAGGGACACTTCGGCATATGGACAGGAGGCTGGAATCAGAACACAAGACCTAAGGTGCCAAACTCCAAAGTCCGGAACCACATCTGACTGACTATGGCCGAGAGCTGGACTCGAACAGCCAACCCTGGGGTACAAGAGGGAAGTCTCAACTGTTTGGTTATGTGCCCGCCTAGGGTTTAGGTATAGGAGGGAAGGCAACCCAATAGTAGGTTTAGCTCCATCGCTGCCTACACTTAAAAGGCATCGTAACCTTTGGGTTTGGGTCCGACATTCCCGGGGCGGAAAGCCTCCCTGAGAGCTCTGCCGCCCAAATAAGAGTCTCGGTTAAAGAAAGCTAAGAAAAGTCTGTCCTCACGGGGGGGGGGTCATCTCTCTGCCTCACCTCCACGTTCTCTTGAGTGACAAATCTTCTTATTCAGAGCTTTCCCCAAAAGATGACTTTTACCAGAAAATGCTCCGAAACTGTGAAATTGAGAGAGTAAAACACCAGCTGATACATCAGTTTCTCTCTAAATTCTCTAACTTTTCTGTTTTCCATCTGGCTTCAGCCTCCCATCCAAGAAATGATGTTGCTCTTGTCCCATTTCTATTCATGAGACAACCTCTATGCCTCCCTCACAGCAGGCAGGAGGGACAAACTTCAACCCCGTCCTTCTACCTCTCCACCCAAAGAGAAAGAACGGACGTAAACTGATCAAAGGCCCGGCTGGGGGCCATTTCTGACGGTGATGGCCGGGACAGAGCGAGAGGAAACCATAAATTCACTGCAGGATGTCAGAGTTTGATTCCTCTGAGACTGTTAGAAAAGATGCTGCTTGAATGGAAGTTCTTTCTGAAACACATTACTCATGTTTTTAGCTATCATTTCCATAATTTCTGCATTAGGCCGACTTTTAACTAGCTAACTGCTTATACTCCTCTGCTAACTTATTAACTATTCACGCATTCCCCATCGCAACAAGTGGCGTTGCAGCCGACTCAACATTTGAATATTTTGATCCTACTAATCAAAGCATAATATCTATTTATCTCAAATTAGTTGAGCTAACATCCTTCCACGTACCCTGTGGATACTGCTGAAGACGTAGTGGTTGGGAATCACAAGTTGATAGCATCAGAGTGGTTGCAGAACTTGGAGAAAAGACAACGTGATTTGGTTGGGGAAGAGGCTTTAATTCAATCTGCTGAGCTTAGCTGGGGGTCTCTAGGAAAAGTAATTGTGTGTGTGTGTGTGTGCAAGAGAGAGTGTGTTACTTAAGCTAATATAATTAGAGCTTTGTCTAACACCAGTGCTGCTTTCAGCCATCCCAGTTGAGAGTAGAGGGACAGATTTATCTCTCGCTCTCTCACACACACTTAGGAGCACAGGCATTTAACGTACATGTATGCTACATCCATGTATTATCACCTTGTCATGAACACTCACCATCAACGCCCGCATGTTCCGCCCGTGGCAAAAACAAACAGGACAACTGAAGAGTAATTACTTTGACCCCTCTGGTGAAATGTGTATATGCGGTACATGTATGATCCAGACAAACGTTCTGGCGCAGCGCATTGTGTGGTGACTGAATGATATTGGTTTTGCTTCTGTCCTTAACTGGATATCTGAACCTCAATTTGTAAGCCAACATGGACGGCATCTAACATTTTATGACAACCGGCAAGTTCACCTGCCGACGAAGATCATTTGACATCATGGAAAGCTCCAGAACATCTACCGAATGGCCCCCGGGGTGAGACGAGCTTGTCAATTACTGGACATTGTTTATGCCCGTTTTGTGTAGTGTTTGACATCTTTCAAAACCTGTTCACGGTGTCTATCGTATATTTATTGCCACGACGTGATGTTTTAAACGAAAGGAAAGGAAAGAATTTAACAGCTTCACCGCCCACCGTTTGCAGTTGGGACAAACAAAGCTTCACATAAAGGATACAATTACACAGTCAACTGATTTCAAGTCTTTAAATATCAATTTAGAGCAGTGAAATATAGAATTTTATGGTGATTTCTCCCAAAGTGCTCACGTTAGCCACCGCGGGACCTTATGTAAACTCACCTTCTGTAAACACACTCACATTCCTTTACAGAGGCGAGTGGGGTTGAGGTTACAAGAGTGCAGGAGCCATACGGGGGGCCAACATGACGTAAATCTCTACAGGCATTCCAACAAGGTCGTACTGATGCAGACAAAATGGCTTAAAGAACATGTGGACACGAACACAAACACAGCACATGAAAAAAGAACTGGATCTATAGCCGAGCATGAGAAACTCTTTATCTCGTGATAATCGTGAAATCGGCCTCATGCAGAGAAGAGTTAAAAGTAGGTCAAACTGATGAAATCATAAGCTGCTATTTATCAGAACCAAATCACGCGTTTAAGTCCACATATCAGCTATGAGATAAGATTAAATTCACACGGTTGTGTAGTCAAAGATCCTGAGTTTGATATTTAAAGTTCACGCAGACCTGAATCGAGCTGAAAACAATTCCTACTGTTTGATCCTGCAGACAACACCACATGGGCAGGGTTACCTAAAATCAACTCTGACAAGGGACAGCACATAGACATTCGTTGGCTCTAAAAGCACACAAGCCAAAAAGGAATTGAGTTGAAAACAGCGGTGTTTGAGTTCATGTGTTCAAATTTAACCAGAACAACTGGACTCTAACGACAATTGGAGTCTGACAACAATTTTGATAATCGACTATTTGTTTCAGTCACTTGTCAAGCAACACTGCCGAACCCGGTTTCAGCTTCTCAAATGTGAGGAATTGTTGATTTTCTCTGTTTTAAATCATTGTAAATCCTCTTTCTGCTCGCATTCCTTCCTGCTTGGAGGTCAGAGGTCAAAGATTACATACAGGCCAGTAGAGCTGAAAGAGATTCAGCATCTTGCTGAAGGACACTTTGGTTGAAGCTGAGCTGATGGACAAACCACTTATTCACTCATTTTCAAAACTTCATGTTTACTGTGAGCGGCTGTCATTATTTCATAAGGCGTATGAGGCACAGACACATCCTGGAAATGAAATGAACCCTGGTCCTTCATAATGCCAGATGACATGTCTACCCTCCACATCATCTCCCCCCCCCTAATTCCTCATATCCAGCTGCTCACCCTCATCTTCATGTCCCGGGGGGAGGCTCCTCTCACGGATGGTGTAGTTGGCGGAGAATCCCTCTCTGGCGATGGCGTTGTCAGTGGTGATGGTCATGGACAGGATGCCGGTGTAGGAGATCACACGGCCCGGGGACGTCTGGCCACAGTACCGGCCAATGTGGGGACCCACTGTGGGAGGAAGATGGGGATGGAGAGGAGGGGGAAGAGTCAGGTAGGAGGAGGAGAGAGCAGAGGAGAATGTGGGGGGAAAAGGGAAGAAAAATAGCAAAGAGACACATGGAGTGAAAGAAGGGAGCAGGGGAGGGGAAGAAAAAAAGGAGAACGTCAGCTTCATCACTCATCAACTGCAGAATGCTTTTATTATTCACTTTGTCCTTTTCTGCCCTCGTTTCGTGACCCCGGGAGCGAAAACACACAAGCTGGAGACTTGTCTTTTTAATCTGCTATTTTCTATCGAACACAGAACTCAAGTCTAAAAAACGCCTAATTTAGATTAAAAAGTCAGCGTGTTTAATCTGCCGTGTCTCCAGAGTCTCCAGAGAAACAGCCAGCAGCCGATCTCGTGTCAGCTCCGACCTCTCACTCCTCATGAGTGACACGGCACCTTGGAGACAGGAATAAAGGTGAGAGGGCAGGTGGCAGAAACAGTCATTTCCACAACATATTGCATTGACACTTATTATCCCCACGCTATATATAAACCGTACATATAAAGATCACATCAGGTACAGCAAAGAATAACCCTTTCACGTCGGCGGCGCAGGGTATTGTGTATGTTTTGTAATCCTGCTAGCGCTCACAAAAACAACTTTGAGTTCAGGTTGTTAGATAAAGATTTATTATGAACTCAAGACTTCTTGTAATGCAATAACTGACAGCATTATTAAAACAATGGTATATTCATTTATGAAAATGAAGAGATTATTTGGAAAACAAATGCATTTTCATACCTCAAACAGGATCCCTAATGGGCGGGTTGTTCAAATTTAACAAAAAAAAGGGAAGAATGACCTGTTTCACTTCATATTCTGCTAACATCAAGTCCATAATATGAGTCATAAGTAATATAAGTACATATAATTCTACTCTGAGTTCGCTCATGGCTACAGAAACACGATCAAAAGACCAGACCGTCAAACATTTTTGCTTCTAGTTTTTGCCTCTCACATATTAGTACTACATTCGAGTCTCAGAGTGAAGCCTCTAATTGAAAAACAACCCCAAAACCCATCTGGATGAACAAATAAGGCAACGCTTCATTGTAAAGGTAATTTTTGAATCCTTTCCAATGAAATTTCCTGGTATGAATTATATACAAAATTAAATAAATTATATAATTTAATTATACATCTTTTAAAGAACGCCTATATTTAAACCAAAATATATTGTTCATTCACAATAGGAAACTGTATTTTCCATTTGTTGAATCATATATTTGCCTGACAAATCTCACATTGCTTAATACGCAGTGGACCTGCGTGCACTGATTTCCACTAGTAATTAATTAATTGGAAGTGTACTATTTAAATGAGCTGTCTTTGTTGTTTTTTTTGCCATATATTGGAAGTACCAAATTATGTACTTTTCAGGGAAATTCATTGGAAATTATTCTGAAATTATGGATCATGGAACATTTGAACTCATTTCCAAAAGCTCGCAGCCTGAAGTGACATCTCCCTGCTTAATGTGCACAAGAAATAATGGACAAAAAAAAAAGTTTTAGTGGAACATTGTTGCTTCAAAATTGTGCAGTGGACAGATAATGTTTAGCTTGAGATGAAGAGAAGAGTCTGGAAAGATCTGTACAACTGTGGAAATGTTTTCAACCGACTGACTGCTGGAGATTTAGCTTCCAGGAAATGAGATGCTTATGGAGTCATAGGAGTGCCATAAAAATATTTAACCTGGGAAAGCATGAGGCAATAAATGTGGAATTATAAAGAGAAATCAAGAATATATAAATGTGGATATTTAAAGACAAATAATTAGTTTTCTTTTTGCCTTTCCCTTATTGCTTTTGCTTTTCCTTGAAGGGCCAAGCTGTCCACTTCCTGTTGTCCGCGCTAAAATGCTCCCGCCAAAGCAGGATTCATATTGTGCATGAACTGATTACTCAGCCTGGGCAGGAAGGCCCGCCCAAAGCCAGCTGATTGCCAGCTTGGCCCTTTGAGGAATCGCAAAAGCGTTAGGGGAATAGCAAAAGCAAAAATAATTATTTGTCTTTACATTTCCACATTTATCTTATATTTCCACATTTCTTGTCTTATTCTTGCCCAGATTTGTTATTTTTTTATGACACTGCTATGATTCCATACCAGGAGAAGAGACGCTGACCCCTCCAAATGTTATGATAAAACACGAGGGGCACAAAGCGGGGCTAACGTCTACTGTAACCACATGACTTTCTCGTATGCAGCACACAGACGGCCTCAGCACTGAGTGCTGATGTCGCTGCCTGAACACAGTTTGCTGGCCATTTCATCCGGCTTGTATCCGTGAGAAACAATGCCAGGCTTGCGGCGCCTCCTGTTTCGTAGCGATTCTGTGTCTGTCGCCTCTCGAGGATTCAAGGAGGGAGCGTTCAGTGCAGAGTGAAGTCATACATGTTACAAAAACTCTACTTTTGCTTCAGCTGGGGGAGAAAATAACCAAAACATTTCCAAGGCAAGTGCAGCGGAAGGCTGAGCGTTATCTGTAATCTGGTGGATTATGTTTATCGGTTACAATTTAAAGCAGGTCGTCGGTAATCTGTGACGGATTACATTTGGAATATTTTCAGCCTTATCAGAGGTAGTGTGAAATGGTTTCGCTGTAAGGCTGTCTGCTGTCGATGCAATCAGCTATAAAATGGAAGAAAAATCCATCAAAGCAATATGGCTGCGTTTCCATTTATTAAGGAAACGGTCATATCTGAAATAAACAAACACGCAGCAGAAGATTATATTCCAGCATTTAAACATAATAAACAATCAGTAAATCGGAGGGTAAGATAAAGATTTTAATAAAGAGCTTTCTCAACGTTGAAAACAGCTTTTTGACTTTTTTTCTAGAGCTTTAATCCACATCCCATAGCCTTCCCCCAGGAACATGACAACTGAGCAGAATCTCTCCGCTGTTTAAGGCATGAAATGTGGCTGAAAGAGTCAGGAAAGAACTCATAAGATTTTCTTTTGTCAAAGAGAGAGAAAATGTTCTGAAGAAGTCAAAACCTTCCATTTAGAAACTAAATAAATGACCAAAAACCTGATTTGACTCTTTTCTGAAGAATAAATCCAAATGTAATGACGCCTTGATGTTTGCTTGTCTGATTAAATCCCCACGAGAAAACCCCCCCCCCAAAAAAAACAAAAACCCGAAGAACAGATTTACAGCTCTCAAAAAAAAAACAAAAAACAACAAACAAAAAAATACAAAAATAACAACAGTGCATGATGGGAATTGTTTGGCGTCGGGATGAAAAACTGCACGCTGGTCTTTCACCCTGCTGCGGAGACGCTTTGTTATCTGCGCTGACACACGTGATCACGCTGCAAACGCTGCAAACGCAGGACTTGCAGGGCTTTATAGCCTCACACACACACACAGACCCGTTGACAGGGGCAGCCCTGGCATGTTATGTATGCAGGCACGGCTTTAAAGTGTATGTCACTGTCTGTATACCTGTGCCAGCCTTTGTGTCCCTCGCGTTCCCATGCCAGTCTCCTCCCTGGCAATAGTCAGGCAAAGCTTTGGGCACAACAGCGAGTATTGTGGGCATCCTGGCAGCCTACTCGCGCCCGTCCAAGGTACGTAGCTCTCACCATTATCTGCACACTGTAACGGCTAATTAGACAACAATGGCAGCTGAGGAACGCTGTCCAAGCGGTGGACGGAGTGTGAACAGAGGGTAGAGCAGGATGCGTCTCCCTTGATTCATGCGCAGGGAGCTGATTTTACAAATGTTGGTGGTGGTGAGGGGAACAATGGGCAAGCTGTGAAGGCGTCTCTTTCAGTACATCCAGCCTCCATGCGTGCACAAGGAGGTTGAGTTCCAAATAAAAGACCGAAATTAACAGCTGAACCCTCAACGATTATGATCTACTCTAAGCTACTGTATGCAAGTAATATTTCTGTGTGTGAAAGGAATAGTTTGACATTTTGGGCAATTATTCTCCTCATAGTGAGCTTAAAAAAGGTGCTGTTAGGTGGATTTTTGTTTAACCCTTGGACAGAGCCAGGCTAGCTGGTTCCCCCTGTTTCCAGTCTTTATGCTAAGCTAAGCTAACACAGAGATAGGACTATGTTGCTCAGGCGAAGACCACTTTTGAACTTTATTTCAGATAAAGATTTGGTGAGGCGCCGAGTCCTTACTGTGGAGCACACGGTGAAAGCAGTTTAATAATTTATCTTTTGGGAGACAGTGTGCATCGCCTGTTAAACTGCAACAAGAGACCAATGAGTAGCAAAGGGTCGGAATTAGACGTTATACAGGCTGCATTCTGTTTTCCCCATACTTGTCAAAGTCAAGCCGAGTTTAGTGAAAAGCATTTAAAATCTCCTATTTCAACAGCAGAGCTGACGTGCTGAATGCCTTCAGAGTTTTGATTTGAACTGTAATTTTGCGATCCACAACTTTTTCTTTAATATAAAGGTTTTAAAAAGGTCCAGGAGAACCTGTTTCTACACGTTCTGGCCCTAACCCTGTACTGAAGTGACTGGAAAATGTGTTGTCGACAGGAAAAGCCCCTCTGTCTCCTCTAAGGGACAGTGAAGAACGCAACACATCTGGGCTAAGGTGGACAGGGTGGACCCCTTGTGTATCCAGCCACTCAGGACAAGGAGATACAGTATTATATCCTCCTGTGCCAAACTCCCGAGACAGCTTGTAAATTCTTCTGTGAAGTGTGACTAGAACAACGAGAATTTAAATGTTGCGATACAATGTCTTTGGAAGTGCAAAATGCATCCTGTTTAAGGATTCGTCCTGTTGTTGCTGACACATGCACAAAACGTTGTCTTCCAAAAAACAAAAACAAGCGAAAACACACATCCCGTCTTGCTTTGGCTGCTCCCCTCCCTACACATCAGCCCACTTCTTCCTCCCGTCTTGATCTATTTTCCGCCTCTGCCTTCTCCACCTGCAGGGAAGCCATCCATCCTTTGTTCTCCTCCCTCCTCCTCCGCATGTCTCTGTCTGTATCTCTTGTCTGTTTTCTGTCAACATCTGCAGGGGGAAGCCATCCCCAGCGCGTCTCATCTTTCTCTTCTCTCTGCAGCTTCACAGCTCCGCATATTTATCCTCTGCATCTGCATCCCATTTCCCCTGTTCTTACCCTCCACCTGTGGAGAAGCAGTCCCCGTTGGTTCTCCTTCAATTCCTCCAACCTTAATCTTTTTGCTGTCTGACATTGCCATTTTCATCTCACTGCTCTATCTTGCCAGTGCATACATTTTTATAGCTTATTTTGTCTCTTTTTTCTTCTTCTTCAGCCGTAGGAGTGCATTGCGAAGACAGCGGCTCAAGCTCAAAATGGACTTGAGAGACTGTAAAATAGTTCAGAAATTAAGATTCAGCAGGCAGAATAAGCCCTTTGCACTTTTGAGTAGCACCTTTTGACCTGATTTTACCTCAGCCATTGGAATGTGTTTATTAGGCAGGGCCTCAAGCTGAAAAAGGCCTTGAAAGTTCATAAAATGCTTAAAAAGAAAATCATGGTTTAGGTATAAATATGTTTTTCTTTCGGTGTAGCTTGTTGAGGAAATATGTTTTCCACAATCTCCATCTTTCATGCGGATGTTTAAGTATTTAAAACCAGTGAAAACAGGAACAATTTCAAGTTGTCTCGTCATACTTCTGCAGTTCTTTTGGCCAGCTTTGTTATTATCTTCCTATAAGACTTGATTAAAAGTATTTCTTTGGCCAGTTAGCTCGAGCTCACATCTTACCCTCTCACACTTCAGCCAACATTCATCTGATCCTGAGCCAAACCCTCTCCTCACCTGCTGGGAAGCCGTCCCAGATCTCCAGCCAATCGTATCGGCAGAGGGCGCCCGGCGGCGGCGTGGTGTCGGGCTCCATGTCGAAGCTGTCAAACTCCACCACGATCTCAGACATCTTGGGGGCGAAGATCATGAAGGTGCAGTCCAGGTTGTTGGGGTACTTCTCAGGGAAGCCCGGTGTCTTGATGACGCCTCTGGGAGCCGTAAAGTTCCTGGAACATTCAGGACCTGCGAGGAGATACGATACTGATGAGTTCTTAAAGTGTCAAGACGTGTTTGGACAGAGTGACTGATCCTCGCTCGGACACATGTGTGAACTCGCTGGGGTCGGGAGGTCATAACGTGTTCACACGTTACTTTCACTTAGAATATCCCTTCAGGGACTTTTTTGCAGCCTTTGCTTGCTGCAAAATTAGATGTTTGTGGTAATTCAAAACAAACAAAAGGGAATTCCAGCACACATTTGAAAACTGCAATTAAATAGAAAATCCTTTAAAGAAATGTTTGCGCCTGTTTGGGTCGGTTTGCTTTACAGTCTGTGTTGACCTTTTTTGTCCTTCCTGCTGCAAAAATAAGAACATAAACATTTTGGAAGTGCACACTTAAACTAAAATACTCTCACTTTTTGACCTTTCTGGGTGTCTAAAACATTTTTGTGGCCTGAAACACTTTTACAGCTGTGACTTCAGTGGAATAAAGATTCTCTTTAACTGAATCTTTGCGGAGGCTTAAAACTAGATTTTCTCCTAAACGATGAGGGAATTCAGGGAAAAATCTAAGTGAGACAGGAAATGTCGCTTGCTTTTATCAGCGGCAGTGTCACAGGACAGCATCATAACATGACCTCACTTCAATCTTTAACACCCACTAACCGATTCAATGACTAGATGACATTTTCGTCAAAGACAACCTTTGTTTTATTGGCAAAGCTCATGTCATCTCCATCCAATCGGACGACCCCTCCCCTG
This sequence comes from Gadopsis marmoratus, assembly GCA_036023855.1. Taxonomy (NCBI): domain Eukaryota; kingdom Metazoa; phylum Chordata; class Actinopteri; order Centrarchiformes; family Percichthyidae; genus Gadopsis; species Gadopsis marmoratus. Next base: position 22,913 of record JAVQJF010120872.1, read on the forward strand.
TCGGAGCCGTCTGTGTTGTGACTGGGTGGGGAGTTATTGACGCTCCCAGACACTGTGAGGCTGTTTACAGAGACGGATGGTAGCCAACGAACAACATCACGCACACACAGCTGCAGTCGTGGATGAACAAATACAACCCTATTAGCTTGTTAGACATGTCCAAATGCACACACACACAAATCGTTCAACCACGGCCTCATAATTTGCATTCAGCGTAAAGTCAAATATGTGTCACTGCGTGTTAATACACACATGCTCTGTTTTGTGTTTCAGTAATATCTGAAGGCATTTCAATCATACTCTCTTGCGTTGACTTGTTCTTGCTGGTCCTTGATTGATATTATTTTCTTTGGTATGTAGTTATAATCAATTATTTGTGGGCAGGAACTATCTAAAGGGCTACATATATATATATATATAAAGCTTTACTTGCTTACTTGCACAAAAGAAAATCCCCACAAACATCATCTGCTGTCATTTAGCACCGTCTGACAATGTTTCATTCATGCATTTGCACGTTACACCTTCTAGTGATAAAATCTTCAGCTGTGATGTGTTTACCTCTCTCCGTTTCTTAACATTTATCTCACCATTGTTGTGCAGTGGTGTCATTTGATCACCTTCTCATTTGGTTAATGTTGCTTTACTTCTTCCCTTGGCTGTGGAATATTTCCTGAGAAGGAAAGCATCTTCTTTGTTCTGGTCACACGACTTTCAGTGCACTGTATGTGACATTAAGTCGATGTATTGATCTTTATGTTTCAGAGCAACACTTCCATTGATTTCCATGCATAAATCTGCAACATAGGAGCGCAGTTTGCTGAAGCAGGCATGTGTCAAGGTTGCCACGTAGCTTGTGATGATAAGAGGCCGTGTACGCACTTAGGGACTTTTCTCATGATGTTACACAGGCAGAGAGAGCATTATGTAAATGTGGGAAGTGTGTTACACCCACTGCAGGTGCATGAAAACCTCATAATTCCTCACAAGCGTCAGACGCTCTCCCGGATTGCAGGATAATGAAATAAAGCCTTTTCCAAGCAGAAAATCCACAAAGCAGCAACAGCACGTGACGTAAACGTCTCCTGATGAAAGTACAAACAGTGCGGCGGGCGAGCACGCCAGCTGTTATGTCGTTGTCCTTTCTTGTACACAAGCTGTTTTCTCCACAGTCACATCCAAACTGTCGATACTGTTCATGAAAAATCTCTGCGGCTGGCAGTTCACACCTGTCCTCTCGTAAAGCGCCACGAGCAGCTTTACAAGACGGTGACTGATCTGAGGGAGGGAGACGACGCGAGGCAACGCACGAGGGTCGAGCAACTCTTGGAGGCACGAGCGGTGTGTGTGTGTGTGTGTGTGTGTGTGTGTGTGTGTGTGTGTGTGTGTGTGTGTGGGGGGGGGGGGGGTGGCGAGGGTGGTTATTTTGGCTGATCAGTTGCGACATGCATGT
>JAVQJF010120882.1:0-110252 GCA_036023855.1 Gadopsis marmoratus
CTGGGGGGATTATATATCCCAACTGGCCTGGGAACGCCTTGGGGTCCCCCGGGATGAGCTAGAAAGCGTTGCTGGGGAGAGGGACGTGTGGATAACCCTGCTTAGCCTGTTGCCTCCGCGTGACCCGGCCCCGGATAAGCGGTGGAAAATGGATGGATGGATGGATGGTGTTACAACGTAATGCAATCAAATGCAACAGCACAGATGTTGGCCCCATAAACGCCTGCAGAGTGTAAAAAACATCAGTTAATAGAAGTGAGGATATACAAAAGTGAGTCCTCAGTGTTCCTTCAGAAATATCGTTTGGGGTGTAAATAAAAATCTGCGTGGCATTATGTTTCTTTCAGAATGCATTGGCTGCTGCTAATTAGCAGGAAATAAGTGCGACCTCTTGGTCAAAATGCGACGTTGTTAAGAGCATCTCCTACTAACGTGTTTTTTTTTACGTGGAAAGGTTGTAATAAGAAATATATATCAGGCTGACTCATCATCAGTGCCTCGGTGTCTCGCCTTGATCGTCCATTAACTGCCTGCCAGATTGAATCCTGCGTCGTTTCCATAATGGTGCTGCTGGCATTTGTGGTTGATGCTGCGCGAGTGGCAGCTCGTCCTCCGGTCTGCGAGCTGACAGAGGATATTTAAGGTGGAATGAGTCAGCCAGGACGGAGCAGAATAAGCCCTGCGTGGTGTCGCTGAGTGGCAGCGAGGTTATAACCCTCCTCAGCTCGGTTAACCTTTAGACTTTTTACTTTATACCGACTCACTGTAATGACTCTGACTGCAGCTCACTCTACGCTACATGCAGCATTTTAAAGGATGGTGATATTCTATATTTTTCTTCTTATTTTCCACACACACCGCTCACTTGAGTGCCAAATGTGGATTCATCCGCCACTGAAAATAGTCCCCAACGCATGCACTATTCCCTCCTGTTTGTTTTGATAAAAGCTACAGCTGTTTTGGGGAATTACTGAAAAATGAAACCAGGTGTTTATAAAGATTTGGCTTAGAGCTGAGAGCCTATCATCTGCGATCATCTGTTCAGTCGATTCATTGATAAATCGTTTTTTAATTTCCTATAAAATAATCAAAGTAGCCACGTAATGTTCCACACACTATGAGCTGGGTGACAGACGGGAGCTATGTTCCGGCTCGGACTACAAAACATCATGGCCTTAAAGAAAAAACTACAAAACCCAGAGACATGCATGCTGCCCAGCTGCAGCTGGTTAAACTGACTGAATAAGGTTTAAGAGGAGAGAAACGCCAGGGAGAGAGTGAGTACATGGATATTGAGAGAAAAGATCTGAGATTGACTTTTTTTGTGAGAAACCTGTTTTGCTGATTGTGAGATCGTTGTTGAGTTTGTTTGAGTGGTTTGTTTTTTGAGGTAGAAACTACTTGTCTTCATTCCTTGAACCCACACCTGCAATTCTTGGACGGGATAAAGATCAAAATCGCTCGAGACGCCACAACACTCACTATGAGTTCTAATATTGAGTCCTAGCAGTACCCTGAACATACAATAAAACTACCATTAAAGTCACTGTAAACTCCAGTCACACATTAAAATACCATTAGTTAGTATACAGCAACTATAGACTTACAATTTAACAGACACAACTGTAAGAATCCCTTCAGAATCTCCCCGTTTTCTAAAGATATTTACAGACTTCTGAGTCTCTGCTGGTCGCTCTCCGTGGTGCTGAAACACTTCGCTGGCGTTCAGTGCAGAAGAGGAGACAGGAAGCCATTGTATTCACAGCGAGCAGACGGAGCTGTGAGGTCAGTACGATGTTGCTATAATATACTTTGGACTGTAGTACTACGTGACAAGCTTTTAGTTTCTAGCCCAACAAGAGAAAACACTATTCCTGTGAGAGTTTTCATGAGACTTTCTGTTATTGTTTGCAAACGCAAATCACTTTTCTGTATTTTGTCCTTTGTATCCAACTGTAACCACGACCCCGTCTAAGTGATTACAGCCAACAGTATACAGTTAGCTGTGTTATGTGCTATAATATGTAGAATTTTATTAGCTACAGTTAATACTGACAGGTAAAAGCTGCGTTAGCTGCAGATGTTGGAGTCTGGGGTGTTCACCATCGTGACCAACATTACAATAAAGCCCACAGTGTGTTTAAATCTCCCACTCTATACATTCACACAGCGTAAACCTGCATCTCTTATCTTGTAAAACAGATGAACTGTGGATGCATCAACTGCAGTTAGCTAAAACATTCCTCTCAGGATATTGAGATTTTACATGCTGACATTATAATATTCTATAGTGTCTCTATAATCTTGCTTTTAGTAGAACCTCTTGTTGTAAATTCACACAGCTCACTAAACACTAAGAGTTTTATTTAATATTGACTATGTGTTTATTCAGGGCCCCATCATCTACAGGCTGTGTCTTCTTCAGGCATGTACTGGCGGCTCTGGTGGAGCTCCAGAGAACACCAGGCAGAGAAGCTGCGTTACACCTGTAATTACGTCCAGCGGTGATGTCACAGGGTGCTGGAGTTCACCTGTACGTCACTGCAGCGAGGTGAACGCAGAAGCAACATTTTCAGAGCGTTCAGTTGCTCTTTTATTACGATGATATGTGAAATTTAATTTATCTAAAGACAGAATGGCGTTTGTTATAGAATAAAGTAGAATTGAGTCACTTCACACCTGAAATGATCATCCTAATATCCGTGTCACTGCAGGAACTCGAGTGTTATTGTGCAATTTTTACTGCAGTTTTCAGCTTCGTGATACATGTAACAATAATATTCTTCCACTTTATTTAACACTTCTGGTTTGATCAGACAGGGCCACTGTAGGTAAATACGTCCTCTCAGCTGCAGAACTGATGACTTTCTATTAGATGATCATATTCCATACAGGCTCAAATCAATCCACCCATCTCTCTCTCTCTTTCTCTCTCTCTCTCTCTTTGCATGCCTCACCAGGGTCTCTCTCTCTCTCTCTCTCTCTCTTTGCATGTCTCACCAGGGTCTCTCTCTCTCTCTTTGCATGTCTCACCAGGGTCTCTCTCTCTCTCTCTTGAACAACACAGTGATTCATCCGGGCAGCCAGACACATCCCAGCTGACCCGCGGTCAGATCATTTGCTTCAGTGACGCAATTTAGCGTAAAGAGATCAGCGGCAGATGAGCCGATCTGAACCCCAAAATTAAACTGACTATAGGGCTATTATAGGAATGTTATTGTGGAAAGATGTCCTCCTCTAGTTTAAGGATCAACACAGAACATTTGGGAGGATCGAGCGGCTTAGCCACAAATCCCGCAGCATATTTTATCATTTTTAATAACCTTAAGAATATTATAGTGAGTAAAGTGCAACTCGCTGCCAAGTGTAACAGTTGCGGCGGGGACTTGGCAGCGAGTTCATTAAAAGGGAAGTGCATCCGTGTCCCTCGGTGCTGGATCCGATCTGATGCGTCTTACCGTGTCGGGCGGCCGCGCAGATCCGGCAGGAGGCGGTGAGGAGGAGGCACAGAGCCGCCCAGAGCCGCGGGGACCTCATGGTACATCCAACATCCACCGGAGCTGCTGCACTTCTACCAGCTCTCCATCTCCGAGGAGAGGCTGCTGCTGCTGCTGCTGCTGCTGCACTGATGGAGGGAAGTGTTGGAGAGAGAGAGAGAGAGAGAGAGAGAGAGAGAGACTGACGGGTTGGATGGAAAACCAGGGACACACTGCAAGAAATATTTAAAGAGAACTAGAACGTCAGGATTGATAGAAGATTCACTTAAGTAAAAGCAGCAATACTTTCATGTAAAGATACTCCATTACAAGTAAAAGTCCTAAAAGTACACAAGTATTATTAGAGCAGGCCTACTGGCTGTGCAGATGTGAGGGATGAATTATTATACAGCCAATCTTTATTAGATTGGTAACAAGCTGCTCAGGTGGAGCTACTTTTAACTACTTTACATAGTTAGCTACTTCAGCCCAGTGGTTCCAAAGCTGGGGGTCGGGCCCCTCCAAAGGGTCACCGGATCACCAGAGAGGATTAATGGGAAGAAGTAGACCGTTCTGATGTGGATTCGTTTCTCAGACTTCATCATTGTGTAGCAGTGAAGTAGATCAGAGCGTCATGTTATGGTTGTGTAATGTATTTTCATCATGCACTTACATTTTATTACTTGCATCTATTAATTATTTACCTGCTTAAAAGACAAATTATATTTTTTTCTGCAGGGTCAATGTAGTGAATTGTTATTTCACCCAAAGTCACCCACTATTTAAGATATACATGGTGATAAAACTCAGTTTAAGCTACATGACTTTGTGAAAACAGGCATTTCTTGCAGCGTGGAGGAGTTCTTGCCTCTCACTGCATCATAACTTGGATCTGAAGTCCATCTCATTCTGCCAAAAAACTGTCCGGACTCTTGGCAGAGCAGCACATCTGGCTCCTGACAGTGTTTTATTAAAAGTATGGAGGTGAAATTCAGTTACAGCGGCTTCATTTGTTAACCAAACATAGACGAGACACTGAGGAAAAGTTTCAAGATTTTATTATTTTAAGTTCCTAAGAAAGACGTATAATTACAGCATATCGGTGTTTAATACTGAGGTGTACATGTGAGAAATCTGTGTTTAAGAAAGGACGTAGGAGTAGATTGACACCATTTCTGATGTTAATATTCTTTGCATCAGTACTGAAACCCAGAAGTGCTGCATTATAAAAGTAATGTGAAAGCCTTTGCTTCCTTCAGTTATTGTTCTTCACCTTCTCTAGTCAACGACCAGCGTGCTCCTCACTGTGGGGAACAACTCGAAGAAACCCTGCAGGAGGAAGCAGACAGGAAGTGGGAGTGTGGGTTAAAACACTCAAGTGAAATGAAAAGAAAATGGAAAATATCTGCAGGGGATAAAAAAAATCAATAAAAAAAACCCCCAAAAACAATCAAAGCTGAAAAAACCCCAAAACAAAACACAAAATAACTCCCGACTCATCTGGAGAATTTTACACCGAGTCAAAAGCTGAGTATTTAATTCCTGAATCTGTCAAAGCAGAAAGCATGTGATGCACAAGCGTCAGGAAAGTCCAGCCAGGAACCATATTTCCTGCTGAACGCTCCAGGCCTCGCTCTTGCATCGTTACATGCGTTGCTCTGTGGAGTTTTCCTCAGTGTTTCTCATCCTTGTGGTCTAACAAACAGGTTGAATGTTTCTTCCTGAAACATTTACATTCGAGTCCATTTTTAAGGAATATTTTAAATCCTGCATGGTTTACATCCATGTTTACTTGCTAGAACTCTTCTCCGTTGCTACATTTCTTTGCATGTTACCGCCACCAACTGTCGATCCGTGGAACAGTGTGAAACCCCGTAGCAGTCCAATCCAAAGAGATTCACTTTATGAGGATATAAAAAAAGGCAACAGCCACAAATCCTCACATCTGAGTAGCTGAAACCAGAGATTTGTTTTAAATCAGAGGAGGGTGACATTATACTGCTGCTGGATCTGAAATAATCCAAAACAAAAATCACCCCTCTACTGAGAGAGAAGGCACGTTTGTTTCACAGACCGGGTTACCTTGAAGAGGGTGGTGCTCTGCAGGATGCTAGAGGTGCAGCACATCTCTCTGATGGAGTGCATGGAGAGCTGCGGAGCTCCAATGTCCACCACAGGGACGCCGAGGCGGGCGGCCAGGATGGGTCCAATGGTGGTTCCACACGGGCTGTCGTTACGGACCATCACATCCTGCAGGAGGAAAGATCACAGGTCAAACTGCTGTGAAAGGTCTCACTGTGCCACAATCAGCCTATCTCCCCACTGGTGGCCGTCAGGGGGCACTGCAACGTCCGCAACCAACCACTTCTGTCTGCAGGTCATGAAACGTTATAGATGTGAAATTAAACCATGTCAAAGTGACACATCAATCACAAACAGGCAGTAGTGTCAATAAATGTACATTAAACATTTAAAACCTGGATTGAGTATTCTACTGTGCTGCCACATTTCCCAAAAGGACTTTGGAGGAGAAAAAAATGACATGAACTTGTTAATGCTAAATGATTGAGGGAATCTGCAGGTTTCATATTAAAGACAGAACAGAGCCCTGGAAACATTTGGTACATATACTGTATGCATGTAAAGTCCAGCCTCACGTCTGCTGAACAGTAACTTATGAGGTCTATGAGAATTTATGGCAGCTTAGAAGTAATGTTTAACTCCTCAGGTGTCCCTGCTGTTATCAACTTTATGAACCTCCCTCAGCTCTTTATCTCATCTCAGGGGTCATTTAGGAGGTTTTGTTCACAGGACTGGGAAAGCATAATGTCTTTTGTCCTCATCGATCCTCCTCCTGTCTCACTCACCGAAATCTCATTTAGATACAAATCTAAATGTGGTCGCATATAAGTAGCTTTGTGACATTTTGTCCATTTCTGCAGCCCTGGAAATAGAAATATGTTTCTCCACACGTGTTTGATAAATATGCTGTTTTCCTCTCTGTGTCGTCCAGGAGCAGCGCGACACGTTGCTAGGAGATCGGTGTTCTCTGCTGAGCCTCCGCCTGCAAACTATTCATCTGTAAATCACACACACTGTACCTGCAGAGGCACGCCGACCGTGCCGGCGACCTCTCTGACGACGGAGGCGGTGATGGCTGTAGTGGCGTAGCGCTGGTTGCTGCTGAACTTGATCACTGGGCCCTGGAAGAATAATAATATGGATACACGTGAATATTAGCTACATTTCTCCGACAGCGTTTTACATCATGTGACCAGGATTTGAAATTACAGAATGTTCTCTAACTTTTCACTACTGAAAAGTGAGGCGTCTGTTGAAAATAATCTAATATGGCTGCAATCGTTTTCACAATTTGAATTCCGTCAAATAATAAAGTGAAAAGAATCAGGCAGGTCTTTGTTGTGATGTGTATTTTTATTTTGTTCTCGTCTCTTCACCTTGTGGAAAGCTGGTCGATGGTTCTCCTCGTGCTTTTCCCTGAGAAGAAAATAAACACTTTTGATAAAAATCTAAAAGGAATGAACTCTAAACGCCGCTGAAGATTCTGTACGGAGATAAAATGAGGACTGCACCTTCCTCATGGAGGACAGAATGGTCTGAAAGTAACTTGCCTGCAGCATCGTGTTTAAACTGTCATTTAGGAATGAGAAGATGTCTGCGTGTTGATACTGACTGGTAGTTGGGGTGCACGGCGTGGGCCATGTCAGCACTGATCATGAAGGAGAGTGGCGCCGCCTGTTGGAAGGCGGTGAGGTTGGAGGAGGAGGCGGAGAGGCGGCTGAGGATGAGCTCCGTCAGGTTGGACTGAGCTCCTTGAGCGCTCTCCGATCCCACCTTCAGGAAAAACAACATACGGACATTGAAACTCAAATACAGATGTTCGTGGTGCGTTTCTACACAATTATCGATTAATCTATTGATATTGTTACCGTTTAGTCTACAACAGTCTTGTTATGTTCCACCCAAAACATGTTCAGCTTACAGTCATAAAAACAGATCTCCCAAACTGCTTCGTGCAGACTCACCTCTTCGTTGTCGTAGAAAGTGATCATGCGGACGTTGGGATCTTTGGCCAGAGAGTCCCCTGAGCAGGACTCCATCAGCCCCTGAGACACAACAAAGTCAGACAGGGAGAAAGAAGTGAGGGAAGCGGTCTTAATTTAAGTTTGTCTCCTGTGGCGTTTTGTGAACGTGAGATATTATAGAATCACCCACAAGCTGGGAGATACACTAAAAGCTGGTAAAAACTGCTGCAGAATTCATTTAATTCAATGTTTGAGTCGCGTGCTGTTTTGACTTTAGCGGACGTTCATCCAGAGAACCTCAAAGTTGGTTTAACTAGCCAGAAGAAGAAAAACAGACTAAAGAACCAGTAAAACATAGAAGGAATCAAAAGGAGGAAGTAAATCGCGTTGGAGGAAACAGTGTCAGAACTCCAAGAAGGGATAGAAATGTCTGACCTGCAGGGCACAGTAGCAGCTGTGGAGGTTGTCCAGACGAGGGGAGTAAATGAACTCTTCATACACGCCTCCCAACGCCTGCAGAGACAAGAGAAGAGGAGCATGAGGATGAATGCTTTCTTCCACCATTAGTTTATTTGAAATATGATTTAAAAGAAACACAACAGAGAGCATGGGTGAAAAGAATTGGGCAGTAATTATCGTTTCCTGTCTAAGTTCTATAAACATTCTGCATTATGATCTCGTGTTGAAAGAGAAGATCACTGCTGCTTCAGGAGGTTAAACTGGATTGTGACAGGAAGTCAACCGTTTACTTGCAGACTCACCGCAGGCTGAGTGTCGGTCAGACAGAGCTCGAAGTCCAGCAGGGATTCAGGCTCGACGCACAGCTCCGAACACAGAACCTTCACCAGCACTGGCTGGTGTTTCTCTGCCTGAGGACAGAAGATACAAGACGGCATCTTTCATCACTGGATTTGACAACCTTTGTTGGTGTAAACTATGTTAATGTCACTGGCCTGGAAGCTCCATATTGTCCAGCTTTTTCATTTACAACTTTGGAGTTACAAATTTGTCAGAAAAGCCATAATGTTTTATTTTATCTCCAATTTTCTCACAAGCAAAACAGCCAAACAACTATTCTGGGATTTATGAAGCCACGTGGCCTGTGGGACGGAAACGTTGAAGGAGAAGAGAGGAAAGAGACTAGATTGTTGTTTTGAAGTGTCCCCTCGATGTCACAAGTTTTGTTGTTCCCTAAATGTCAGAATATCAGATGGCCGTCTGTTTTACCGTGTTGGCAGCACAGGTGGCATCTCCGGAGGATGCAGAGCCCGTCTCCAGCTCCTCCTGGACGACGGTGGCGATGATGGGCACGCTGAAACACAAACAGTCAAACGGAGCTACAAAACACATCTCAACAATGTGATGATCGAATATTTTATCGAGTATTTTCCCCTCACGTGCATCTCAAAATCACAGTTATAATAAAAATCTGTAAATATTTAGCAAACCTCTACAGCCCAGACGTTTTCAGGATTTTGTAATATTTTGGCTGTCATGTTTTTATTCTCTTTATATCACATGTGTATCTGGACTTGGTAAGTGTAATAAGTCTATAATAAATCCCCTAAACTGGTGTGTTCTGACTGACAGGTGGTTCTCCTTGTTGGGGCCGAAGGAGTCGTTGACGTCCCTCTGCAGGTGGATGGCCAGGTGAGGGATCCTGAGCAGCGGCCTGGGAACATGAACCAGCCGGTGAAGCAGCCTGCCGTCTGTCTGCAGGAGGACAAACACACACAGGGAACACGTTTGCTCAGAATTTGTCCCGTAAGATTTCCACTGAAAACTACCAACATTTTACAAAGAAAGGTTTTTCCAGGCATCAGAGGAAGGACAATAATGATGATATTTCTATATCCTACTCCCATCTGATTTTAACCTGGGCTTCTTCTTAAGAGAAACTGTCTAAAAATGTACCTGAGTGGCTAAAGATGTACAGATTTACTACATGTGCTAAAGATGCAACTGAACGTCCTTCAGCTACAGAAGTAGTCCAGACAGTCACAATAATCCTGGTACCTTGACAATAACGCGGCCGGCGATGGTCAGGTCACGGTCGAACCAGGTGTTCCAGATGCCGCCGCCGTAGCACTCGACTCCAACCTGCAGGCAGCCCTGCTTCGTCCTCTTAGACCTCGGCTTCACCTGAAACACACAGATAATCTAATAATCTAAAAAAATATATACACATATACAATTAATGTCAAAAACCTAAAACAAAATGTCAAAAATCAAACAAATTTTATGTTGGACGCAGAAATCTCTCCTTTTCAGATTTCAGAACATTGCATTTTTGCTTCTTTGCATCCAAAAAGCACAATGATTTCGAAGCAGCGTGCCTTCATCTATTAATGCACCAAACACACCGGTGAGACGTGACAGGAGGCCAAACCTTTCAGAACATATTAAGAACGAAAACTCTCTCACATCCAAACTGTCTAAGGTCGCACAAAGATGAAAGGCAGGTTGTGATGGACAGGTGGAAGTGGGCGGGCTCTCACCCGGAGGCAGGGGCTGTCTGTGTGGGCGCCGATCATGGAGAAGCCGTTCCCTGGCAGGTAGCGTCCGCCCACGGCGAAGGCGATGAGGCTGGAGAAGTTCCTGGTCACAAAGTACTGAAGAGAGCAGACGTCATGGATTACAATAATCCCTCACTCTTACCACTTCTCTTGGTTGGTGTTAACAAAACAAGCCTTTGGTTTTGACATTTTAAGTCTCGCTAATTGTTTAATTTTGACACACACACACACACTTTGTAAGTACCAGAAACTTCAACATTGGCTTTAACATACTGATGTTTCTTTTTTTAAACACCTAGCTGGCAGCTGGCTAATGAAGGAACTGTCAGACTGACAGTAAATTTAAGAAACCGACCGGCTCCTGTGGCACTTTGCTCCCCTGAACTCTTCAGAGGACCATTAACTCTGACTGACCTTAGCGGACGGCTTGATGTCCCACTGCTCCGTCTCTTTCAGCTCGATGAAGCCTGCCGCCAACAGATGCCGCCTGCATTCTTCAACCACTGCAGGGACAAAAAAAAGAAATGATGCTACATTTTTCTGTCAGCGACGGTTGCGTTTACTGCCGCACTGACATTCATCGGGTTTTGTAAAAGTCAGAGTGAGGCGTCATTGAAGCTGGAACTACTTTCTGTCTGGCTAAGATAATAGCATTTCCACACCGACCAAAAGTCTCTAGATTAGTGCTTTCCCTGTGTTAACATGAGGTTAGCATTGTTTCTTTACACATTTTAATCTTAAAACGGCTGTCTTCTATTAGCTGGACGGCATGTTCTACTGCACAAACCTCTATAATAAAAAAAATATATATGTTATTCACAAATAAAGTTGGACTTGATTGATGCTTAACTTTGAGCTAAAACTGATTCACCGACAAGATACAGAACGTAACAACAAATGTCTAAAGTAAGTAAAAAAAGTAAAGTGTAGTGTAAATATTGAAAAAGAAATGCTGACAAAAAGCTACACATTTACACTTGAGCGGAACATTTGATTTACAAGAGACGGTGGATAAAACTAGACAATTTAAAAATGAAAGAACGTATCGGGGTTTTTTGCTGCATTGCTGAACAGCTGTTCCTGCACCTTTGAACGCATCACCACTTGTTGCTGCGACGGACACAAAGTGAAGCCGTGCTGCTTCTGAGTCAATCTAATCTATTTTTGTACAAACAACAACGTGCAAATGCTTTCACTGCAGAGGAAATGTCCCGTCACGCCGTGGGATTCCAGAGGTCACAGTGCAAAGGCGGCATTACGAAACATCTGCTTCATCTGTCCGGGACTCCACTTGGCAGCTGCTTCATGCTGACACATGCACATTTGGTGCAGTTTAGCTGATCGCCTTCCTTCTCATCCCCTCGTCTGAACTGTCGATCTTAAAAATGATAAAAGATTCTGTTTGAGATTGAGTGGATAAAAATCCACTGTGTCTCTCCCTTTTTTTTTTTAAAGATTTAAAAAGTAATGAGCAGAAGAAACGGTGACAGGAGCCTCCATCAGACACCGAATCAACAAAAAGAGTCACATGTTTAAACCCAAACAGCAGATACAAGCAGCACGTTCATCACAGCAACACATGTGGATTTAAAAAGGTGACACGTGAGGCCCAAGAACCAATCAGGGGCCTTAATTTAGACGTCAGACTTCTATTTGTCCTAAAATCCCGTTTTCCAGACTTCAGAGCGGAGTCGAGACGCGAGAAACCCCGCAGCTCCTGCAAAAGGCTGCGTTTCCATCTCGTACGTGCACGAACACGCGTGTTAGTGGTCACTTTTCGTGCAGAATAGGAAACGCTGGGAGACTGACGGGACAAAAGCCCACGTTTCTCTGCCTTTACCGTGATACGGAGACACTCCTCTGTTGGCAAACTGCAGAAAGTCTTTGGCTGCGGACTGCACGGCCTCCTTGGAGCTCTTCATGATCACAGACTGAAGAGGAGCAAACAAAAAAAAAAAAAAGAAGGGCAAGAAAGTGACAAAACTCACGCGTCAGTTACACAAGGAATGAGACGGCAAAGCTAGCACGCAGCGGGGAGCAGCTCCAAGCACGCACAGAAAATAGCGACTTTTCCTTTCATTTCTTTCGATATCCCACACAATTGTATGAATAAGCAAAGGGCGAGCAGTATCAAAGTAGTCAAATTACAAGTGGTTTGCCCCTAAACTGGATTAAAAAAAGTGACATGACAGTGAGAACGCCAGGCATGTCCGATAAAGGAGGCAGCCGTGGCTAGCTAACTTTTGCTAGCTAACCTGCACGGGACAACCCGAGCGCTCTGCCTCTTCTTCTTCGCTCCTCTTCCTCTGCCGGCCAAAGTCGAAGCAGCGGTCAGTGACGGTGCCACAACACCGCAGCGACGATAATCGTTTTAATGGCACGCACCTGCATTAATTGCACTTTCAAACTCTGAACTCCAAGACGAAGCAGCAACGACAGGCAGAGGCAGATTAGCCGACAGGAGCGCAGAACGAAGCAGTCACAGGTTTGTAGACACTGCGCCACAGTGCCCTCTAGCGGACGGGCGGTACAATCGCAGCCTTTACATTTTTCACAAGCCCATACAGATGTTTTTAGAAAATTGTTGGTTTAGACGTTGCGTTTTTGTCTTAATATCTATTTTTAGGTCATGTATATTCATGTCATGTTATTAATTCTTCCCAGCCATAGCCATGGATAGGATATGTTATTTCCTGGATCTGTAGAATCTGACCATGAATGTGGGATGGTCAGCTCAGAGGGCCATGGTTAGCAATGCATTAAGTAATAATAATAACTTTATAATAATAACAACTTTATTTGTATAGCACCTTTTAAAAACAGAGTTTTACAAAGTGCTTTGACACTTAAAGCAAAAAGCAAGATAGACAGAAGCTGCTGTTATCTCTACCTGTATGTCTCAGGAGAGAGTTTACCTGATGGACTGTCTCTCCAATTATCTTTCTCCTCAACTGTTTCTCTTCAGGGGTCAATCCATATTACTGAGCCCTTCTCCACATCCTATAATAATACAATAATATGCAGTATGTAATGCTCTAAGATAACACCTTACTTAACCCCCACAGATAAAGCTCAGGAAGGTCAAAGGTCAGGGGTCCCATACACTATTACTGTATGTAGTTACAGTGCATGAGGTTCACTAAGTAAATGGATGCTATTTGTGTATTTTTTACATCTCTCCAGGTGTTATGGAGCTTGTCCCAGCTTGTCATTGGTATTTACACTTCACTAGCTGTTTAAGTGCATATTTTTTAATTTAGACACAGAAAACATGACAACAGGATAAACACATGTTGCTTGATAATTAAACTTTTTTCCCCCTCCTTTCATCCCTGCATCCTGCATCCTGTGAGGGCTTCAACCATTTTCTTAAAAGTAACAAGACATCTATTACACATGGTGTAATAACACGCAGAAACACAGTAATTTCATAGCAGACTTGTATGTGTTGCAAACCAATAAAACCACGTATCTCCTAATTTGGTCATTTTGAACTTTTCAGAAAAACTGAAGGATTAAGTGTTCCTTCATGGGTCGAGGAAATGCTCCTACTTCTTAAGATACTGTAAATGCACCATTAAAGCAAAACATACCTTTTCCTGTCACCAATGAGGTTTAAGTCATTAAAATTATGCCTTTTATTTTAAATCCCTCTCTCGCTCTCTCTGTCTGTCTTTCTGACTCACTCATGGTAGTTTACTCTCCACATCCCCCCATGGAGCCATTTATCACTGTATCACCACAGGAACCAGCCTTATATAGTCCTGAATAACGAGGGAGGTGGAGGAGAAGAGTCAGAAACCGATGAAGAGATGTTTATATCAGCTGTCAGCTCATAGTGTCTCTCCTGCTCTTGAGGAAGCCCAGGGGGACGAGTACTGACATTAACATTCAGGCTCTATTAATAGATGTGAGAGCAACAGGCTGCAGTAGAGGAGCAGCAGTGTGGAAGTGTTGAACATACTGGGATTACATGGGAATGTGTCCAAATACACCGGTACTGTTCTGTAATTATAATATTGTAATAGTAGTAGTAGTAGCACAGCACCAGGACCGTGGAACACCTGAATGAACTGCAGCCTTAATGAAGGTCATTAGTTACACCTGTGTAAATCATAGTGCTGATCTCGTAATCCTGTAGTGCTGCAGGATTCTAGTCTCCAGCTGACTCTCGCAGCAGAGACACAGACTCCAAGGAGAATAATGTCACACTTCTTTTCCTGACTGGGCCACTAAATATATTTATGTTGATATTATCGCTTATAACTATGATGTGCCAGTTTGGGTTTAGAGGCCACAAATGTTTAAAGCCTGTGTTAAAAACTGGAGGTGTGGAGTTTGGAAGAGTAGACAGTTGGGTCTAATGTTGCATTATGGGAAATGTAGGATGCATTGCATTTGGAGCTTGACCCGTCCTACAGACTAAAAGTCACCATAGCATACCTGTCAAAGTTCCACCAGGGGTTGATATGATCCTCCCAGAACAAGTTTTTAATAAAATCTGTTTTAAAATGATTACAGAAAATGGAAAAGTGTGTCTGCTGGCAAAGGGGACCCTCCCTTTAAATCCACTTCACTGTCACACTCTCTAGTGATATCATTGGCGGCACATATTGTTTGGTGATGTGGGCTTTCTCCTGCTGTGGGAGGGCCTGCAGGCACACACTGGACCTCTCTGTCTTTCAGGATGGGATAGTTTTCCTTTTTAAGGCAGGTTAGTCCCAGCTCTTCCCCCACGGCTGCTGCCATTAACAACCTGCACCGCCTCACCATGTGAGGATGTCGCAGAGGCTTGAAAGCCATCGTCCCTGCATCCTCACATCCTTCTGTCATGAGATCACAGACAGAGAAGGAAGAATTTCTCATGAGACAGTGTGGTTTAACAAGTCTTCTACACTATAAATGACTAGTCTTTGTCAAAAGTGACTTGGTAAACGTCAAGGAAGATTGTGGTCATGGTTTAAAGAAAATTTATTCATGATTGAAGGACAAACACACAGTTTGCCGACCATCCACCCTAACCTCCCATGAAGACATTAGTACTGCGTGAAAAATGCAGCCCTTCTCATTCATTTCAATTAGACATTGTGTTGACACAGTGGATTTGCCAATGCAGAGGACAAAACACACGGGGCTGGCCAGCAAAGAGTTGAACCTGGCTCAACCTTTGCCTCAGTGCAATCTGAGGTAATCCTACAAGGTGCTCTATTTGTTAATCAAATACATGCAAGTGCACATGTCTGGTTGCATTAATAACTTTCCAGGATTGTACAATCCCGTCTTATAGTTTTAAACTGCTGTGCCGTGTTTTGGCACCTGATAAGACTTCAAACTCAAACCGGCCTTCCTGTAGCATGTGATGTTCTAAAGCACGTTTCAGCTGCTTTCAAATGATCAGCATCACAGATAGGTAATTGTTGATTTTCGGAGAATACATTGACACCGCAGATTTGATGCTAAAATGGTTAAAGTAAAGAGGGAGAGAGAAAGATGGAGAATGAAGAAGTTGACGAGGGGAGGGGAGAGGAGGCAGAGAGGAGTGTGGAGAGAGGGAGAAGAAGAGAAGACAAGTGATAGAGGGGGAGACAGAATGAGGGAGTGGATGGAGAAAAAGAGGTGGTAGGAAGGAGGAAAAGAAAGAAAAAGAGAGACACAGGGAGGGCAGTTCACAGGGAGGAGGGGGTAACTACAAATAGCCAGGAGCAGTAAGTTCTTCTTCAGTGCTCCCCTCTGCTGCAGCCCTCAGCAGGCTTTTCGTGTCCTCCAACATGGCCTCCTACAGCTCCTCCGCCCAAAGCGCCTCCTCCTACCGCCGCCACTTCGGCCAGGGAACCTACGCCTCGCCCTCCCTCAACCGCTCACTGCTGGGCCACAGCGGCAGTGGCGGGGGACACGTCTCCTCCAGGGTCTATGAGGTGACCCGGTCCAGCTCGACGCCGGCCTACCGGGTCTCTTCCAGCTACTACGGAAAGCCCCTGGCAGCCTCCCGGGCCTCTGTTGGACGCTCCTACGCCGGCATGGGCGAGACGCTGGACTTCAGCCTGGCTGATGCCCTCAACCAGGAGTTCCTGACCACACGGACCAACGAGAAGGTCGAGCTGCAGCACCTGAACGACCGCTTTGCCAGCTACATCGAGAAGGTCCGCTTCCTGGAGCAGCAGAACCAGGTGCTGGCGGTGGAGGTGGAGCGCCTGCGTGGCCGCGAGCCAACGCGCATCGCCGACCTGTACGAGGAGGAGATGAGCGAGCTGCGGAGGCAGGTGGAGATCCTGACCAATCAGAGGTCACGCATTGAGGTGGAGCGTGACAACCTGGCCGACGACCTGGACAAGCTCAAACTCAGGTGGGAGGGGCAAGACGGCGTGCGTGTGTTTCTTTAAGAGGAGGTGTGTGTCTGCAAGTGTAGGTGTATACATTGTGTGTGTCAGCTGGCAGCACTGTCAGCTGTTTGTTGTGGTTACAGGAAGTATCTTTAAACCGTGATGACTGGGCTTGTTCTTAAAGGACCATGACAGTGTTTTTATGTTTCTGACCAATTACTACAATAATCAAATACATCACAGTGATTCTGCCTTCTTCAATACAGTTAAGTTTATATAACAATGGATATATTGAACTATTATATACTGAATGATGGGTAGACCTTCAGAGGGATTAATCATGACAAGATGTGCATGTAGCTATGATGCAGGTTTAACACAAACTCTGGAGGTCTCCTATTGGCTAATTTAGCACATTTGAGGTAGACATAACTATGGTTAATAATTACAGCGACATATTTTTGTCCATGAAAGCAGAAGCATGGAGGTGTTGGACTGTTGTGTAATGATGTGCAGACACCTCCTGGTACATATGAGTAACGGAATCAAACACAAATGCATACATATGAGTAACAATACAAATACTATAATAAGCATTAAAATGAGAATTCCTGCTGGATGTAGTGGAACAAATAAGATCGGGAGTAGAGGAAAAATCAATCAGAGTTATTAAAGATCATCAACGAAACGTACAAATGATCCATTTCATCCTGTGAACAATACTTCATACACATATATAAAGAAAATGTCTGTGATGACACCATCAGTGAGCATTGTTACAGTATATAAAGTAAAATGCTGCTTCGTCTTTAATGCATTAGAAATAATCCAGTATAATAACATAACACTCCCAAAGGCGCCATTCTGCACAATGAGTATTTTTACTTTTACGTACACTGTGCTGACAATATTTACATTTGAAACTTTTATAATAGTATCATTTTGAATGCAGGACTTTTACATTGTAGTACTGTAAGATTTGAGTACGTCTTCCAATACTGCTGGAAAGTGCTTCTCCATAGCTGTTAAGTGTCAGCTTCACTTATACCACATTACTATTATTATAACCTGACTATTAATGTGACATATTTACAGTTACATTTGTTCAGCTTAATACAACCAAACAAACAGAAATGCAGATACTATATTTAATACAACATATTTTAGCATGGTGCAGGTTGATTTACAGCTGACATATAAAGGAATGATTAATGTTGTTCCACAGAAATTCAGAGTGCAGATTCCCTCACACGAGGAATTGCATTTAAAATAGACTTATTCCAGCCTGCATGTATAAATACACATGCGCGCCACAGCTTAAATTTAGACCTGATCATTTGGACGAGGCACTGATTCCTGCAAGATGTTTTATCTGGAATATTCAATGGGATGTTTAACTATAACAATGGTGCATGACTATTGCACCTGTGTGTGTGTTACTGCCTCGGTCTGACCAAAGTGAGAGCTCATCACACGCACACACCATGTTTACACTGTCCTCTTCTATAAAAGGAGAGGAAAGAGCTCCCACATATCTGAAGGATCTCTAACAATCTGTCCTTTCTCTTCCTCTCTCCGTGGTTTACAACGATCCAGAGCAAGAGGACAGCGCTACTGCAATCCAAAGCCTAATATTAAATAATATTAATATCTTTTAATTTTAAACTCAGTATATTTAAATTTGACTCCACAACGCTCCTCTGTCTCCAGAACATTTCCTGGAAAGAATTACACACTTTGGTAGAAATTTCAGAGAAAATAGTTTAGTTTTTGAGCTTGTAAGCAGTTGCTGATTTCTACAGGAAGTTCCTAAGATGACTACACTACTCGAAAAATTAAATGTGAAAACTCCAAAGGAAATGTAAAAATATTAAAAAATGTCTTCATGGTGTCGTTGTCTGTTACCTCCTCCAGACTCCAGGAAGAGATTCTCCAAAAAGAGGAAGCAGAAAACAACCTGGCTGCCTTCAGGGCTGTGAGTCCCTCATGTATTACTCTTAGTACTGTGTATTACTACAGAAGGCCCAAAGTATTTACAAGTACTTAAATCAGACATTTTTGAAATGGCAAAGTTCTTGTCTCGAGTAGATCTACAATGTTAGACTTTTATGCATTTTTATACTTTAAGATCATCAGTAGTGACAGATTGGGATGAGTTTTGGGTTGAATGCAATGGGATTTTAATTCAGCAGCATTATGTTAATATGAGCCAAGCGTTTATGACTCTTATAAAACCTGAATCTAATCCACCTATCTAATCTGAATCCTTTACCATCCCTTATTGGATCTATTTACATTTGGAGGCTTCCTACAATTTCTAACCGGACTAGTTAGAAACAATTTGTTACTAAGAAATTTGAATAGTCTTTTAAATTTCCACTTTTGCTGAGCACTTAAATTCAATTGAAATTTGAAACTCAAAGTTGAACGTGACCTTTGGAAATGCAGTTTTCACATCCTTAAAACTGGATGAAGGTTTTACTGTGGAAACAGCTAACAAACTATTTGCTCTGCTTATTTTTAAACAGTTTTAAAATTACAAGTGATTTACCAAACTGTTGCAGGATGTGGATGCTGCCACCCTGGCTCGCCTGGACCTGGAGAGACGCATCGAGACGCTGCAGGAGGAGATCGCCTTCCTGAAAAAGATCCATGAAGAGGTTCTCTCTTCCTTCTTCTTACATTTCTGTCTCGCTGTTCATTTTTAAATAGAAAACCTACACTGCAGCTGTCATATTCTTCATAAAAACTCCACGTCAAGACCCATGATGACTGCAAATACTATGGTTTATGTAGTAATTCTGGGGCACAGATTATTTATTAATAATATGAAGGCAGAGATGACAGGTAAATTGACTTAATTTGAAAGAAAGCTACGAGAAATCTCTTATACATTATGCACAGAGCAGCTTAAAGAACAAACAAGATTATTAAGGATAAACCAAAATCTCAAAGACTTTGTTTAAATTTGTTTGTATTCTCTGTGATCGTGCTGCATTTGGCCTGTCTGTCTGTCTGTCTGTTAGCATCTGTTGTTATGTTTGTCTGTGTGTGTGTGTGTGTGTGTGTGTGTGTGATGACAAATAAGAGGATACACAGTTTCACACACAAACACACACAGATCTTGTATGTTGGCAGCAGGCCTGAGCAGAGTGTTGCAGCAGAGCGCTGAAATCTCCCGCAGCAGATGTACGACTAAAATTACTCTGTGAACCTGCAGTGGACATCAACAGCAGAGGCTTGTGTGTGTGTGTGTGTGTGTGTGTGTGTGTGCGTGTGTGTGCCTGGACACTGATAAGACTTGTCAGCTACAGATGCCACAGCCAAGTGGTTCCTACAGTGATGTTAGTGCAACAACCACCACTGCTGAGTGGTTGAGCCAGTGTTGAAGTGCCTTCTGGCTACCAGACGCTGGGTCCAAGAATCCTTGGACTGCATTTAGGCCTGAAGTGGCTAGTTTACGTCTCTGTAAACAATTCATGCTGTTAGAACACATCAAATTCGGAGCAGACTGCAAGTGTAAATGTGTGACAGAAAAGCGCTGCAAATGGTATCTTTTTGCAATTTGCACGAATTTGAGTGCAGGAATGTTGGAAAAACAAGTAGCGGAAGAACATGAAGCAAATTAATTTCAACACAGCATATTAGCATCTCATCAAACCCACTAACGTCTTTGCAGTTTGCTGTTGTTCAATTTACGCGTCACAGTATAGCCGCGAGCAAATGCTCTGATTGCTATGACTCTGCTTCTCTTTGCATTTAAATTGTTTGTTTTCAAGTTATACGTTTTCAGGAAGTTCCTACATGCAACGCACACTAGCTGCGTCCTTTAGCATTGCATTGGTTGATGCTCATTGCACACTGGACGAGTCTGACTTCTGATTTGGTTAGCAATTAGCGGTAGTTATTAGGATGTTACTTGCTGGGTGCTAGGGTATTATTAATGGTAAATGGACTCTTTCTTATGGTACAAGGTTGTTACTGCTTGGCTGCTACACACACACACACACTGTATGCAAACTAACCCCTTTAATCCTCCCACACAGAAATCAACCAGCCACCACTGTACACATACACACCTCTAGCCCCATCTAACCTGACCTCCCTCCTCCTGCAGGAGATCCGCGAGCTGCAGATGCAGATGCAGGAGACTCAGGTGCAGGTCCAGATGGACATGTCCAAGCCAGACCTGACGGCGGCCCTGAGAGACATCAGAGCCCAATATGAGGGCATTGCTGCCAAGAACATCTCCGAGGCCGAGGACTGGTACAAGTCAAAGGTGAGAGAGCGACAGATCAGTACAACAATTATTTTTCAGACTTCTTTCAGACTATTTCTATATTTGACCAAAGTAAAGAGGGAGATTGGTGTTTGCCAGGTGTCGAACTGTTCTGCTCCCTATAGCAGTGGTTTAGCAGTCGTATTGGTAGTAATAACAGTAATACCTGACCTTTGACCTTCGCCTCCCCAGGTGTCTGACCTGAACCAGGCAGTGAGTAAGAACAACGAGGCACTGAAGCAGGCCCGGCAGGAGACCATGGAGTTCAGACACCAGATCCAGTCCTACACCTGTGAAATCGACTCGCTCAAAGGCACCGTATGTCTCACACACAGTACAGAGACTGAGCTGCTAAGCTGTGCCTCATGCTGGCTGAGCTCGCTCTCATTTCAGACTTGTCTCTTTGACAAATCCAGAATGAGTCCCTGATGAGGCAGATGAGGGACATGGAGGACCGTCACGGACGTGAGGCCGGCGGCTTCCAGGACACCATCGCCCGGCTGGAGACGGAGATCGCCAACATGAAGGACGAAATGGCGCGCCACCTCAGGGAATACCAGGACCTGCTCAACGTCAAGATGGCACTGGATGTAGAGATCGCCACCTACAGGAAGCTGCTGGAAGGGGAGGAGAGCAGGTGATGTTGGAGTCCAGACTGGTGTTCAAAGTTAATTAAGAATCAGCTGCCTTCAGAAAATTTGGTTGTCTGAGACCAATTAAACAGCTGGACCAGGTTGTAATTTCAGATTTAATCTGACCAAAAAGCCTACAGGTTTTTTACAAGCTGCTACATGGCTGCCTGCATTTTGTTGTGTTTTGTCCATAAAAAAGGTTTTAATAATAAGTTGTTGGTAGAAGATGAACAACGTTTGTTAATTTGCTGCCGGCAGGTTAGAATTGATTTACAATTAAATTTTACTGCTGCCTTAAAAACAGTACTTTATCCAAATGAAGATAAATTAACATATTATGCATCATGTTTTGCAGGATTACCTTGCCTGTGCAGAGCTACTCCACCCTGAGCTTCCGAGGTACGAACACACCTGCTGTTGCCTGAACACAACACTAGATGCCACATGTCTCTATAACCAGAACAGTCACTGGAGGTTTTACACCTCATTTAGGATCCATCATCATGTAAATGGCACGTTTTATGATTCCTGAAGCAAAACACAATATTATAAGCAATATTTAAAAAAAAGCTAAATAATTGTATGATAGCTGACATTTTCTGTGGTTGTTCCAATTTTCTGATTCCAATAAATCAAAGTTGATTTAAAAGTTAAATGTTACCATGGTGGATTTGTTTTGGATTTTCTGCCACACAATATGATATTTTAGAGGGATTTTAAAAAGGTAAAAGCATAACTTTAATTAACTGTAAGTGCCTTTTGTTGTTTGGATAATGATATTTCCTTTGCTGTGTTTAAACAGAGACCAGCCCGGAGCACCAGCAGCGCGCCGCTGAGATGCATTCAAAGAAAACTGTCCTCATCAAGACCATGGAAACCCGCGATGGAGAGGTAAAACACGCAGAAAAGCATTTAGCAAAAATACTGCAGGGATAATCTCAGTCAGTGAGCATTTTTTGTTCCTCAAAGTGTGACAAACTGGGAGCTTCCTGCCAAGCTTAAGATTAAGATTCATCCCAGTTATTCCTATCTCTCCTTTCTCTCTTCTAACATCTCCAAAACGAGAGAAAAAATCCCTAACAATAACCTTATGAAGGAGAAAATCTGTAAAAACAAAATGCTAGAACAAAACCTAGACAAAAGAAATCAATTATTTAGCGTGGATCGACTGGTGACATCTTAAACCATTAAACCACCAATGATCTCTTAAACCATTAAACCACCAATGATTTCTCACATATTGACTAGTGTAATCGCCCTCATTTCTGACAATAAACTAATGGACTTACTTACTTACTTACTTGATATTGATCAGTATTTAGACTGGGTCAGTGCTCACTTTTAGTTAATTCTGCCCTAAATAGCCAGAGTCCATTTTCTGCACTGCCACAGAATAAAACTCCTGCCCTGATGGAAAAGCTGAGTTAGTGGCAGCCTTGTGTACATTTTCTGCTGATTTCAGACCTTTGACCTCAGCAGAATCTGATTTGGAGTCATTTTCAGCTTTGAAAACCATGTGTAGGAAAGAGTGAGGACCAACGTTCACTTCATTCAGAATGCATTGGTGTCTTTCCAAGTAAACACACCTACACAAACAAGCAGCGACTAGTTCAGCCATCCGAACATCCCGTCCCACCCGAGTGGAAACATGCTACACCCCCAGCTTCCTGGGAAAACACAGATCTGAGGAGTGTTAAGATAAGTCTTTTTCATCTCTGTCACCTTGTCTTATGTCTCCATCTTAATGTGCAGCCGACTACGTGCTATATACCAATTGTCATAGTATACTGATGTTGCAGTTAGTGTACAAAAAACAAACATACATTACCATTACAGGACATGACACGTCAATCAAATGGCAACATGCTACTGTCAGACAGACAGGTGTTCTGAGACATTCCTCCAATTAGTTTTCATTTTGTCCAGCTGTGAGCAGCTCAGTTGTCTTTGTGCACTGACCTGTGGGAGGATAGTGTCCAACAACATCTATCTTGTGTGCACAGTGGCTTTTTTTTTTAAAGACTTTTGTCACATGTCCAGTGTGAACACACCACATAATCAAAACCCGCTTAGAAATAGTGCGTATTAAGGGACTAAGACACAGCACAAGGCTTTTATTTTGAAATAAAACAGGTATTTATTCAGACAGATGCTGACTCACACAGTGTCTTTTAAGTGTATTTTTAGATCTCTGAGCGTCTCCTGACCGTTGTGTCTCCACCCACCAGGTTGTCAGCGAGTCAACGCAGCACCAGCACGACATCATGTAACGATCTGCAGAAGATGAGAAGGAACAAAAAACACGTCTGTCCTTCCCCGAGTCGGACAGATGAAGAAAAAAAAATTCTAACTAGAAAAGGTGCGCGAATAAATCCAAGTTAAAAGACTTTACAAACTCATCATTATGGCCTGTACTCTTCTTGATTTAAAGTGATTTTAAAGCAGGATGGTGGAATCATTAACTTTATCAGGGTTTATTTGTCTCTGCTTAGTGCAAAAAATCTCCATCTCAGAGTTATTTCTGTGTTTAATTGTCTTTAATTTTCTGGAGCGTTTGTACCTTGAAATACAAAACAGCAGACTGTAGACTAGACTTGATAAGATGAAGATTTTTTGCAGTGGATCGCCACAAACTTCAAATCACAACATTGAAAACAGAATTTCCGCACCTGAAAGAGGCGGCAAAGGGTAAAAGCAATTCAGATGGCCTCCTGAGTAAACTATTCTGGTGCTGCACTTCCTGCTCTGCAATTTTAGTTGAACAAGTCATCTTCTTTTGCATCTCATTTCTTACTACACAAAGTGTGCAGATGGATCCAAATCCACATGGAAAATGCAGTTTTACTGATGCACTATGATTCTTCTTGTGGTTTCTTCCACACACAGCAGTTTTTGTCCTGTTCCTCAAGGTCAGAGTCACTGTTTTGTCCAATCAGGAGCATTAACGAGGATGATGAGGTGGACTGTGTGCGTGTGCTTGTGCTCATCAACAAAGGGACGCCGCGAGGACATATGAAAAAGGAGAAGATGGAGGAGGAGATTAAAAGATGTCTGGAGATGAAGCGAGAGATAGGAGGAAAGAAGTTGTGTGAGGTAGAAAATACAGGAAAACAGAGAGAGAGGTGTCTTTGGAGGAAAGATTGTGACTTTCAAATATAATTTGCTAATAAAAGTAAAGTGGATTTCATGTTACAGCTGACTGATGTCTGTTTGTCCTTGAGTTAAAAGACGACGCGCACACATAGATTGCACACAGGCCCATGGGAACACATGCTTTAATAATCATAGTCATAATTCAATGTTTTCAAAAAGCATGGAGTTTCTGGCCTACAGTGATGACAGTGCACTCTCCTGTAAAGAACAGCTCGAGAAATAAATAAATCGGCAAATAAATACATCCCACTCGAAAAGAACATGTCTCAGTCAAATTAGATTCCTAAGAAATAGGAAAATAAACTGTTTAAAACAAATGACAAAAATAAGAAAACTAAGTTAGTAAGTGCTGTTGTGTCTTATGTACACGTGTCACATTGATGCACATGAAGGGGTAGAGGGGTGGGATCCAAAAAGAAGCCACACAGGGCAGATCGGGGGCAGAGGGGTGAGATCATGCATTTTGGTTCCCTGCAAACACACACACACACTTGCTTGCTTTTCCTTTAAAAAGGTAAAAGACGATAAAGTTTTCACATTTTCACTGGTGACAAAAAATGCTATCTTGTCCCGAATAAAGAAAATCAATGCACATGATGGAAGGAGTTGTTGGTCTAAGTACAAGTTGGTATGGCCACTACAGTCCACTTCGTTCAGCCTCTCTGAGCCTTATTTACACGGGCATCTCAGCCTGCTCTTCTTTGTTACAGGTGCTTTTGAGGAGTCACACTTTTAATGTCAGGAAATCATCTTAACTTGCACAAATCTGACCATCGCGGAGAAGATGTTTGGCTTTCACACGGCTTCTTCTGCGCTTTTTTGAACCTGCTCAGATTGCGGCGGGACATTAGCTCGATGAACAGGAAGAGGGCGCTGTTCTGCCAGAGCAAATGAAGCTAAAGATTGAAAGTTTCTCACAATGACGGGAAGAGTGAAAACACATCCCAAACTCTTCTGAGTTTAGAGGAAAACATGAGCTTTTTGAAATTTGAATGAATCTTTGATTCTGGGAGAAAAAAAAAAAAAGCTACTCAATTACAACGTTAAGTCTGAGACACACGTTTAACACAAATCAACATTTGGGAGCATCCAGTGTGCTGATGAGTTTGTGTTCACCTCCGTGTGTGCTGGGCTAAGCAGTGTAGCCTGGCTTGCACGCTCAGTGTTGTACTTGCTGTTGTGGATTTCTTTGTTGAATCTGTCAAATAAGTGAGAGTATCAAAGAAGAGGGTCTAGATAGCGTTAGCTTTCTCTGTGTCATGGGTCCAGTTGTGGCGATGGCAAACGAGCAGAGCGACTGAAAACTCATCCTGTAACTTCACATTACCCTGTGATTCCAGTCACGACAAACTAACGTAGGGAGAGCTCCAATCACAGATGGGACAAAGGCTGACAGCATCGGCCCACGGGCAGCTGGAATTGAAGTAATATGACAAATATTTGTCCTTGCTGACACAGATATTGCACCAGTCAAATTACAGTACCGGCATTGGCAGTCAACACCAAGCATTCACAACCCTTAATGGACTCTATTGTAGGGGGCGCTGTCACAAAAATAAATACAAAACTTAAATTTCCTCTTTTTGGTAATTACACAATTCAAAACAATATGGATATATGTAGTATATATATATATATATATACACTGATTTCTCAGCAAATGTCATTTTAATTTCAGCATGACTTTTGAACGACTAGGACAAAACTCAGATGAGAATCTGCTGCTTTGCTTTATGGCACAAAACAGGAAGAAGGTGCTGTTCAGCCAGAGCAAATGGAGTTTTACACAGTGGCACATGATGAAAACGAGTGAAACACATCTTTCACCTACGCTTAGGGAATAAAAATATTACTACTCTGCTCAGCAGCATAAATAATCTCTTGGAGGTCAAACAGTTTTCACTGCAGGGATGAAATTAATGTTTTATTCATCTAAAATAATCAGGGATTGTGGTTTCCACTTGAAAATCCTTCAAATCTTTTTCCGTAAGTGTTGTGTGACATCTCAGATGAGGTGCCAGTGTAAATATGGCTCTCTTGCTGTCAGCTAAAAGCAAATCCTCCTCACATATCCAGGCATCTGTGAAGACAACAGGCCAACGCCACAGCAATATTTTTTACCCTGCTTATTGTAGCTCCATGGCTGCCCCCATGAAAAAATCCCTCTTTGATCACATTTAATGCAAAAACAAGCCATCGATGGGCGATCTGCCAGTAACCCCCCTCCTGTTGCTGAATGGTACTGTCCACGGAGGGGCAAGGCACCCGTTAAAAACAGATTCCCCGGCCATCGGAGAGCACTTTGACGCTTGAAGAAGTGTATCGTCCAGCACCAAGGGTGACGAAGGGTTTCCCTCCTTTAAAAACGACATTAAAGACGTCTCTCCCCATTTCAAGGACGATTTTTGTTGTCCAGATGGCACAGAAAGCAAATAAAAGATCCCGGTTTGCATTTAAGGGGCCTCACTTCCCTTTATAGATGATCTTCGTTGGGGCTTTAAGACGCCAACAGGCTGAGGACGTTGAAAAACGACGACAGTGGTAGAAACAGCGAGGTGTATTTAGATTTTTCATACAATGCCTGTGTTTGAACCTGAGGCGGGTTTGCACTATAACTGTGATCCCTGATCTGGTTTGACCAGGGCCGGGTACAGCAGGCTGCGTCGGGTTTCCTCGTGAACCTTAAGATTGTAGCTGCGGTGTGTGTTTGTGTAAGAGTATGCATTTGTGCATTTGAATGTACTGAAATACAGTGAAAAGAGGTCAACCAAACCTCTGCACCACACTGATGGCTCCAGCAGGTTGCCCAGGGAGAGGACATCCAAAATTGTATTAATTAAGGGTTAAACATACTTTGCATTTTGGGTAAATCCAGCCCTAAATATATTTTCAGCCTCTTAGGGGTGTGGCTAAACCCAGATAATGTTTAAACCCAGAATCTTTGCATTTAAACCCAGTGGTGGTTTGTTCTACACCCAGGTGGGGTGGTGATGGTACAGTCACGTATCGCCCTGGGTATATTCAGGCCTCCGGGAGGTGGGGGAGTGGTCAGACCTGTAGTGAAGGTCCTGCAGCTCCGGTGAGGGGTGTTGTGGAGCCGCAGTCGTAGCCCACATCCACCACGGTGTGGGGTCTGCCAACCAGTCGGCTTGGGAAGGGCTGCTCCTGTACCTGCCGTTCTCGGAAACTCTGGATGTAACTCTGGATGAGGCAGAGGTGATGAAAGAAAGGGATTCACAGAAAAGTTAACACATAAAAAAAACATGAATTAAATTACAAGAACAAAAAAAGAGATAAAACCTGATGACTGCAAAATGCTTCCCTTATTATTTACCTTATCATTTACCCACATAACAATTCAAAAGAAATGACCAGACACACTGCAGGAAGCACGAAAAAGGTTAGAAACCAGACGAAGGTTCCTCACCGGCGAGAGGACGTCTGTGTCGTAGCGGCGGATGGGGTTGGGTTTGCGGCGGTAGGCAGGCTCAGGGTGAAGTTGCTTGGCCTGGTGATGGTGGGAGGAGGAGCCGTGCTGCTGCTGCTTCTTCTTCTTCTTGCGATAGCGGTCGTCCCGCTGCCGAATCCGCATCACCTGCATCCTCCTCTGCTGCCGGCTGATGATTACTGTGGAGGACAGATGTCGGTCGATAACGAAAAGCTAATGGACTTGTTTTGCTCTACCTGTAGCGTAGCAAAGCTAAAGAAGGAAGCTAGCTTGCACGCCAGCCAAATCCACAAAATCAGAGTTGTAGCATATTTGGAAATGTCTTGCAGTTAGGAACATACCACTGCAGCTACGTTGTTGAGTTCCTCTGAGTTTATTTTACAGGTTTCACATACCTCCACTTCATATTACTTCATATGGATATGGTATTTTATTTTCCCTTAAGCTGTGCACACATAGATATTTGCTTTTATTAAATGATGGCAAACCAGAAATACTGGTTTATAGTTTAAGAGACACACACCACAAAAGAACCCAGCACAACCAGTTTTCCTCACCCTTAGTATGGGAGTACCCCTCAGCGGTCACCTTCCACTGGACCATGACACCCAGCAGGGTGAGGGCAGGCCACACCCCGAGCACCACCCACGTCAGCCAGCATACAGGCTTGGCAGGTGCTGCTTTCAATCGCTCGTACATGTACAGCACGAGGGCAAAGAGCTCCACAAAGTAGTCCATCGCCACAGTGATGACTGCTGCCCCAAACATGGCTGTGGACATCGTGGTAAAGAGGCGCTGCCACTGCAGGGTGAGAACGGCAAACAGCATGCCCAGGCCAAGCAGCACGCCCAGGGGCACCCAGACGGAGCGCGGCGGGCTGGTGGAAAGCTCTTCCATGCCCACCAGCGTGGCCACGGCCACCAGCAGGCCCAGCAGCAAGCCCACCATAAACAGGCCCACACTGCGAACCAGCATAGTGACCAGGCCGCAGAGCGTGCCGATGCCCAGGCCGATGCCCACCGAGGCCTCCACGCTCAGCTGGGTGTCCAGAACGCGCTCCTTGTAGCAGAGCATAAAGATGACGACGGAGCCAAACATCAGGCCCGTCAGGAACATCACGGCTTTGAAACAGCGATAGCCTGAAATAAGAGGAAACGCATCAGTAATAGTAACTAAAATACTTCTGCATGGCTCACTGGTCAAACGGTCATTCTGCCCTTCCAACTCGCCTTTACGACTCACCAAAGAAGCAGTAAATGATGCCGAACAGACAGCACATGGAGCACACGACAGAAGGCACCACCTTGTAGCGGCCGCCGGCCTCCTCGCAGCCATCCAGTCGCTCGGGGCTCAGTTCCTGTTCGGGCTGGGCCAGCAGCGTGTCCAGGGTGGTTGCCATGGTGAACAGGAGATGGAGAGGAGAGACGGAGGAGGACAGGTGATCAGGTGGGAGGCGAGAGACAGGGGAGGCTAGAGAGCACCACCCAGCCGCATGGTTTCACCTGTGGATAGAGGGCAGCAGAGAGAAGAAGAAAGAGTTAGACAAAAAGTAAATGTTCATCTGTCTCAACCAAATTTTAAAATGCCTGCCTGTTTCAGACAAAGATACCGAAACCTAAGTTTGCCTGGACGGTTAGAATCCAATCATAAAAGTGAAGGTGTAATTTGAAACTCATTAGATTAATTTAAATCTAATGGGCTAAACCGTGAGCACTGCCAGCACCCAAAACCCCCGTTACCCTGTTAATAAAGTGGCTTTTCAGATCTGCAGCAGTGTAAAACAGATTTTGGTTTGTGTCCGCACACACGCACAGTTTGGCATCCCCCGATGGCGGAAACAGCGGATAATAATAGCTCAGATAACAGCGGGGGTTCGAACTGGGCAGACGAGGGCAGTCAAAGCCTCTCGCTCTCTCTGTGTTTGATCAGGAGGCATTTAAAGGCAACAAGAGCTGCCGTCCTTCAGGCAAAAACACTTCTCAGCTGTTCAGTCTCCCATCAGTCACTCTGTCATTCAGTCCCATCTCCCCACGAGAGGTGAATCTAATCTAAAATATGAGTTAAACATCTAATAGTTTGTTGTTTTTGTACAACAAAGCAATGGCCCACCGCATTTAAAAAAGTCCTCCATCTGAAATCTCCACACTGAAATTGTGATTTGCTTTTCTCGTTAATCACAAGCATTTCCAGGCTGCCAGGAAAACACAGAGACCGAAACCAACGGGCTGGACTGGACAGACGTGCAGTCAGAAGACAGAAGGGGCACAAACATCACGCAAAAACTGGACGATTGATCAATTAACAAGTGCATATCAAGTTGAATTAAACTGATGAGAGAAAACAGTAGAATTGCAGAACTGGAGGAGGAAACTGTGTTTTTCAATCCTTTCCTTTCCTCTTTCACCTCCTCCCTCTCCCTCCTCCAGCTGTTTTCGTTCCCTCCATCTCGGGGCGAGTTCAGTCCGACTGTGGAAGGTTTCTGGGTCAGAGGTGCTTATGCAACTCCTGTCTGGAGAACTTTGCTTTGGTATCCATGAGCTCCTCCATCCCTCTCTCCCTCCTCTATTTTCCTCTCTCCTCTTTTGCTTCCTTCTGCCTCACATCCTACTTACTCTTCTTTCAGTTCCTCTCCTCCTTTGCCCTACCTAACCTTCTCCTTCCCTCTCTTAATCATCTGCTTCTTGTTGCTCCCCTGACTCAGATGTCACGCCATCGCTTCCTCAGCTTACATTTCTTGTCTGTCTCATGACTCGGTCTCTAGTTAATAACCTCCCTGGGTTGAGTCACGAAGGAGTGTATCGTTTTCTTATTTGGAGCTTGAAACTGGTCAGGCATGTTTGACTATGTACAGGGGAAACAGACAAAGGGCTGAAGTGTTAAATCCTTAATATATCTAGCTATTATGATGTAATGATGACAGGAGAAACGTCCTGCCTTCTTGTAAATAAAGTGACTCTTTGACTCTATGAGTGTGACCTTCTGTCATCATTAGTTCACATAAAAACACACCAACCCTTCCGAGTACAGTGGAACCTACATGTTAGTTTAACGGTGTGAAGCAAGACATCAAACTGTACTGATTTGTAATCTATCAATTATATGAAATGTTTTGAGCTACACAAACAATAAACAGATTCAACCTCACTGAAGACAAATGGCTGCCCACAGTAGCAACAGTCAGTAGGAAGAGGCTGACGAATAGTAAAATAAATCCCCCAAAAACTGTGTTTGGAACAAACTCACACACAGATGCACACACTCACTGAGCACACATGCATATTATTTCTACATTTTCATCCAAACATGTCGTATTAATAATCATCTTTTGGTGGAGGATTAGAAGGTTGCTGCCGAGTGACCCCGTGTGTGTGTGTGTGTGTGTGTGTGTGTGTGTGTGTGTGTGTGTGTGTGTGTAGAAGCATTAAGCCGCAGATCAGAACCTGCAGTTTCTATGTTTGCAGATGAATCATCCTCTGGAAGAAAAAAAAACAAAAAACTGCACAGACAGATCATCAACGACACAGGAGTTTCTTCTTCTGCTGTCCGAATCAGCACCAACAACAGGAACACTGTTCTCCTCCTCCTCCTCACGCACTGCTTCCTGTCTGTTGCCACGACAACGGAAGGATGCTGACAGCCAGCCGGCAGTTGGCTCTGGTCCGAGGCCTGACCAATGGAAGAGCAGATTAAACTCCCATAGCAACAGCATGAGAGCCAATCAGTGGCCCCGTTTGTTCCCTTTGAATGTGTTCATATATACGTCAGAGTGTGTGTGTGTGTGTGTGTGTGTGTGTGTGTGTGTCAGTGTTATAAAAACTGCTTCTATAGAAACCCTCCTCTCAATTCAAAATAAAATCTGGTGTTAATGTACTAACATACACACACACACATACACCAGTATGTTTTCAAAAACACTTGAAGCACCAAATGTGATAAATGTCAGTAAGTTACCGGATGTATTGAATTTATGAGATAAAGACAATGTTTACATTTGTGGTAACCAGTAAGTTTCATTTTGGAAAACGGGTAAATGTATAATTTCTGTCATTGATTAACTGATCGTGTGAAACTTCACATTGTACTTCAGTCCTTTGTGGACGATATAACAAAGCTTTAGCTGACTGATGAACATAAAGAGGCCGGCCTGTACGCTCGCACTGTTCCACTGGTTCCACGGCAGGAGGGAGAAGACTGCTAGCAGGTAAACACTGCAGGTTTAAAAGAAACACCTACGTTGCTAATGTTCTGTGAGGAAGGAAATGCGTTCGTCACGTTACCATGTTCCCAGCTCTCTCTCTCCCCTCATTACCTGTCGTCCATCTTCTATCGGCTAATAATAAAGGCATAAAAAGGCCCTTTATTTAGTCTTTATCTAGAGTCAATAAAATAGTGAGAAAGGTTTTGAAAATGAGTCTGGTTCAAGGCCTCCGAGTTGTTGGTTTTTTTCAGATAAACCTTTTCTACAACAGGTGTTTTCGTGGTCGGTCGTTTGCCCGGCTGGAAAAGTGTCCGAGCCAATCAGAACGCTGTTGGCAAGAAGCACGGGATCAACACAGCTGACAGGTTGCTGCAAACCTTTTCGATAAGTAAAGCTCCTAGAAACGGCTGCCACAACGTCTGTGTCGACTGGAAATGACATCAGTGGGACAGATACGGTGAAATAAAGCCACAAAACATGAACACAAAACGCTGTTAGACTAAATAATTAAGTCAAACAAAATCATACACTGAGCTCTCCTCTGCAGAATCTGTCTGTCAGCATAAAATAAAATGCCAAATTAAGTCTGTATGCTGCTGATGCAAAGAATCTGCTCGTCTCCATGTAATAAACTGCTATTTGTAACTTTGATGTTGAGCAGGCAGATCAGTCAGGTGGGAGCCAACAATAAACCCTCGCTGTCTCACAGCGATCAATCTGTGGTTTAACAGACATAAGACAACGCAGTTTGGTGGCTCAAACTGTTTGTGGATCAGTCAATAAGACCCAGACACACTGACACAGATGTGCAGCCATGTCAGTCTCTTAACACACAGACTGAGAACCACATGTTGCTTCTGGCCCACAAGTTCAAGCCCAAAAAGACGTACGCCTCTGGGTTACAGCAAACAGTGTGACCATTAAAAAGGACTACACGGTTCAATCATTTTAGCCCATTTGCTTCTAATTGCGTACATTTGCGTACATAACTGCAGATCAGTTTCAAAAGTACAGAACGACTGGATTCGGTCCATGTCATCACGCCAACGTCTGTGATGTGTCCTTGTGACGGAGCTGACTGCAGGGAATGTTCAAGTGCATGCAGGCAGTTCTGACATCTAAGATTTAAAGAGTCAGGTGCTGAACAGTGATGCATCCAGGTGCTACGGTGTGTCACGATGTCACGATCGAACGCAGAAGATGTTCAGCGCATCGTTGCTCAACTGCAATGCAACATAACACTGAAAACACAAGGCCAAAGGGTAACACACACCCACAGCACATATAACACATGAAAACACCCGCTAATATTGTTTTCTGTGTATGATGTCGGCATGGTACCGCACAATATTTCCCTGCAGAATTTGTCAGAGAAAAGTAGAGCGTCCCAAGATGGAAACAGTCCAGAGGTACCAGAACTTGAAGAGATGTACTTTGTGTTTCTGTGATCGTGTCTTTAAAAAAAGATTAGAATATAACGTAGTTTCCAGTGCGTAACATAAGCAGAGGTGGAAGACGGGAGTCTTTTTGCATTCATGCATGTTAAGGAGCTCCGTCCCAGAAAGAGAAATGTCTGCAGAGGTAAACTGTGATGAAAGAAGCCTTTCAGTGACACACTCAGTGCTTCACTTGACTTTACTCTTTATTCGGTTTGTGTGTTTTCACCTCAATGACTTCCGAGCATCACGTTCTAGTTTCTGTCTCTTGGATCATTTTCCCAACGTTTTCTCGTTCGGCTCGGTGCACAGAGGGCTGTGCTGATGTCATAACGCTGTGACTCACGAAATGTGTTTGTGTTGCATTTATTTAAAGACATGTTTTACCCAAATTCTCCTCTTTTCTTGTGTTTGGTGCCAGAGACTCTGAGGTCATAAACTGCTTTTAGTTTCATTATTACATGAATGCAAATTCTTTAATTTCACGTGAATTTTAAGACCATCTTAATAAATAAGATGGATATTTCAGTCGTTCAGCTTCAGCCAATAAGAAGGCAGAAACTAATGTGACCTCATCAAGCGGCGCCTGCCCAGCCATATGTTTCACATGTTCACATGCTTCTATTAATCTGCTCTGCTGGTGCAAGTGGTTGGACTGACAATGAATCAATCATTTTGAAAATCAAATGAAAGTCATGCGGTCTAGCAAAAAATGCCAAATTATTATAAACTGAATATCTTTGGGTTTTGGACTGTTGGACGTTTCTACTCTTATCTGACGTTTTATCAACTGAACCATTAAACAAAATCTGAAGACAAAAGAAATCAACAGATTAATGGTGTTAAGACTTTCTACTTTTCCTCCACTACATTTCAGAGGGAAATATCTTTTTTTTTATCTGAAGAGTGGAGTTAAACGTCACAAATAAATATCACTAATGCTTCTTTCTTTCCTCCTTCAACTGAATTGTTATCCAAAACTGAACTCCTCTGTTCCCCCCATCACTACTTTAACTCTTAAATGTCGTGCATAAGTTTCTGCTACTACACGTCTGTTTTCACTGGAGTAGATCTTCCAGATTGTGTCAGTGCTACTTTGACCTCCTCCGGCTTTTCCTGGCCCAGTTTGGGTGTTTCTTTGGACGCTGCTTTAGCACTTCCTTCCGTGTTTCCCAAAAGTTGAGAATTATTTGTCTTCCGCTATGAACACGGAGGACGGCGGTGCTGAAAAACAGCAACTCTGCACAGTTAAAAAACTTCACATAAGAGTGTCTCAACTGTTGATGTGTCACGCGACAGATTTGCCCAACACGAAGACGACAACAGCAAACAGTCATGACTGATGCCAAAGCCTAGGTGACGGTGAGTAACGGGGAGCGATGTGACACGACCAACCGCCAGCGTCACTGTTCGTGGACCTGCCGCATGTGTGAGGACTCAGATCTGCCAAAAATACGTCCATCCAACTTCCTGTTCATAGCACACAACAATGAAAGTGATCTGGACACACCGTTATTCCTCAAATCAGCGTAAATATGAATATGTTGGAATGCTGCGTGTGCACGGTTTCTTATGTGCAGCCAGGAGTGACACCAAACAGTAACAGACAACTTAGTGAAGAAGGGATGTTGCATCAGCTAAAGAAGGAAAGAAATAAGGAGAATAAGGCATGAGCAGAAGTGGCAAAGTGTTAAGAGGAAGGAAAAACAGGAAAGGTAATGTGAAAGAGAGGGGAGAGAAAGACTAGGAAAGAAGACAAATGAGCACCATTGACCTTCCCACCATGTTGTGTTACGTAACTGCCACATAACACATTACTCACTGCACTTTCAAAATCACTCTGCACTGGCAGCGATTCCCATGGAGCAAAACACAGAACCTCCCTGCGTTCAAACACATTTCTGTAACGTGGGAGAGAAAACCTGTTCACATTCAGAAAAACACAAGGATGATCCCTTTAGTGTTTAAAAAGCAGGCTCCGATTAGCCTTTCTTCTAACACCTGCAAGAACAATGTGTTTTATCAATCGAACTCAATTAATCGTTTCACCTGGAAGCTGTCAATCAAGTTACTATTTGACTTAAATCACACGACTGAGTCCTGACCCGTAGCGTCTTATTTATTCACCACAGGAGCATGAAAGTTTGGATATCGAGTGATAAATGTATGGAAAATCACTATAAATCACCACAAAGTAGCAATAACACATGAAAAACACGTATTAATCACTCGTATGCTTTTCACCAGACAAAACTCTTTCTTGGAATCATCACGATACAATTCCACTGAAAGCTGATAACTGGTCGTACTGAATTATCGCCCGGCATCCAGAGCATCACTGTTCACCTCACAACTGCATCTTAAAGACTCAGTGACAAAAGTACAATCGGACCTTAAGTCACAAAGTCAGACTGAGGTCATTCTCCTCCTCTCGTCGCCACTGACCTGAGAAATGTGCCGGTCTGACTGAGGCTGCAACATGTCCTCTCCCAAAGCCTCTCTTCCCTCTTCGCGGCGCCTGAACGAGAAAATGAGCTGCGGCACACGATGCAGACAGACCTCTCTCTGTCTCTCGGTGCTGCTCATGAGCCATCCGAGGTAACAGGCTGGTGGGCGAGCTGCCAAAAACAGGCCCGTTCATGACGAGCTCAGAGCGAGCTGCCAGCGTTCCGTCGCTCACAGCAGAATCTCACCGTGTCACCGGTTTACATGTCAGCTTCCGGGAGACAGAGCGAGGGAGAGGTTGCTGTCGTCAATCGCCCTGCTGATAACCTGGCACGACAAACTGCCATCCCTCTGCACATGTCAGTCAATACTGTCCGGAGCTGCAGTGGAAATGTGACCGTGTGCAGGGGAGGATGTGGCCGGTGGCATCAGGACCGCTGCACGCGTGTTTGTATGGTGTGCGTCTGCGACGGAAACACTAATAAGAGGCAGGTCTGATGGGTTAGGACACGACGTGAACAGACGCAACTACAGCCGCCAACGCTTTCCAGGGAATGACGGAAATTCCCAAATGCAAGATTGGATTCAAAAGCCAGTTTTTACTTTACAGCTAACCGCGCCCGGCCTGCACAGTTTTTAGGATGGCGTTCCAAGCTAAATGATGCACGCACAGGAAAGTATGCATCTATCTAAACCAGGAGAAATTATTAGAAGCAAGTTCTCATCGTCATTGGGAGAAGGTGACTCACATGTGACTTTTTCACAGAACAAGAACAACATTATGTGACTTGTGCAGATGAACGTTATTCGACTCTCAACAAAAAACGGCCGCACGACTCGGGGAGATTAGGCACGACCGCCGGCGCCAAGAGGCCGAGGCGTTCTCACACCTCCTCAGACGCTCGCTGAGCAGGTTACATAAGGCTGAGAGTGAATGAGCTGCTCCCGTTATAAGACCACATGTAGCTACTGTCGCCTCCTCTGATTGGACAGAATGTGGAGAATCTGTTGATTTGGAATCGCTGAGACGAGGAAGAGAGGAGGAGGAGGAGGAGGAGGAGGAGGAGGAAGACACAGAGGTCTTTGTTCACCAACAGACTGCTGAGAGAGCAGCATCGAACATGTGCCTCTAGGCAAACTGACATCACGTCCTCAGAGTTCAATACGACCAACAGTCACATTCCGCTCACAATAATAAAACACCGACACTGGAACCAGAGCATGTTTGGCCTTTTTGCTTGATTGATGACTGAAATGTCAATGGAATTAATCAACTGATCATTTCAGGCAGACTTGTCTTTGTTTTCATAGCTCATCATCAGTAAGTGCTGATTTTGTGATTGACAGGTGAAATGACTGTATCTATAAATCTAATTAGAGCATCAAATGAGGGTTAATATTCCAGACGTTAGCAACATCAGCAGAGCATGAGTCCTCGTGTCAAGTAAACTGAGCTTTGGTGTGTAAAATCAGCGGCGTGTCCGTCTGTCTGAACTCGCCGGTAAGATCTCAAGTGCAAACGCTCGTGACAACATTTTGCTCGTGGAGCTGTCAAAGAGGGAGGAGAAAGAGACATAAACCCGTAAGGCGCCTCTCAAGAGTTAAGACAACATCTCAGATACACACAGAGGTGAAAATCATTTTCATCTGTTTATGCTCACGTTCCCAAATAGTTTGGTTGACCTCAGAAGGATCAAAAGCTCTGAGTTTAATCGTCTCCACGCTGATCACTTGACACCAGTCTCTGCAGCGTTGATGATCCTGGTCCTGTGTGGTCTGTCCTGTACAGACATAATGAGATTTGACTGAAGGCACGCTCTGGATTAACAGCAGGCCTTTTACAAGCCCCATCACCAACATCAGACCTGCAGCAGCATGTTTCAGGACTTCCAGGAACTAAAGACATTCTTACATATCTGCCACCCCACCACAATAAAGGCAGGCTGCTCTTAATCCTGCTGCTCAGTATGACTGAACAGTCCTCAGCCAGCTGACTGTTTGCTGCGTCCGCCGCCGCCCTGAGGGAGCCGCTCGGGAATATCAATGAGGTCTGTTCCCATGGAGGAGAAACTGAATGCAGGGTCAGAGAAAGAAGACATGCCTGCTGCAAACGACAGTACCTCAGTATGTCCTTATTTGAGGTGTGATGTCAAGAAAACTGTGAAGCTTTACGCCAAAGGCTGGAGGGAGACAGACGGACGTGACTGATCTGCTGTGGCTCAAACATGATCTTCATCTGCAGGACTGTTTTCTCCAAACTACAGTTGCCATCACTCAGCAGACAGGACACCCCAGTGATATCAGGGCAGAGTCCTGCAGCGCAAAAATAAATGTTTTCAAATGAGCCGTGCGCCCCACTTAACTTGAGATCTTCCCTTTCCCCCGAGCAGACGCGTCCATTTAAAGCCTCAGCTTTCATCCCAGCAGAACACTGGTCTGAAAACTAAATACCTCAAGTGTGTGTGTGTGTAGGAGACGACAGCAACGAGGGCAGCAACATTAATCTCCACCAGCACGGGAAAGAAAACCCATCTCTCTTGAAGTTGTCGCCCACTCTTTTCAGTTTCCAGAGACACATTTTGGTGTCCGGTGCAGTACATCAGACTGCGGCAGATCTCGTCGCAACTTTAAAAAAACGGGTTAAAATTCTACTTTATTGTGTAGCAGGCGGATGCTTTTCATACCCACAGCAAACCAACCGTATCAGATGACAAATGTTATGAAGCTTTATCCAACCGAAATGTACAACAGCCGCAATAACCAATGACATCTTACCGTAAGGTCAAGTAACCAATCAGCGAGCAGCCCAGCATCTTTAACTGGTCGTGCTGTAATTAAACAAAGCAAAGAGAGGAAATGCAAGAACTGATAGATCCAAAAGTTATTACTGTTACATTTATCATCATCAACGAGGGTGCATCTGATTGTTATAGATTTCAGGAAATATTGCGATTCTCACAAATGATGATTCAGTAACTGGACGTGTGTCAGATCACAGCGAAGCTGCAGCAGCCTGAGAATAAGCTCTGCTTCCATATTTAGACAGACAGGAGGGAAGACGGGGTGAGGGAGGAATGCGAGCAGCACCCTGCCAGAGATGTTCTGGATCCGCAGGGTGTCGTGGCTTCTTCAGGGCTGAAGCCGAGCCGCCTGACTGCGCTGGTGGAGAGCTGAGGGTCTGCAGGCTTCATGGGGCGGCTGTGGCTGAGGGGGTAGTGCGGTCGTCCATCCCAGCACCTGCTGGGCAAGACACTGAACCCCAACTTGCCCCCGGTGGAGGCCAGCATGGCAACTGTGTCCCATGCCGGCCCCATCGGTGTGTGAATGGGTGAATTAGACTACTGTTCTAACTTAGATTACTGTTACAGCGCTTTGGGAACCGGTTCGGTTGAAAAGCGCTATATAAGAAAGAGTCCATTTACCATTCTCTTTATGTCCTCTCACTGCGTTAGAACTCCAGCCTGTGAAGCTCACAACAACCTGCCTGCTCCCGCGTCAGTTAGCAATGTCCGACATCTCCCAGAATGCCTTGCAATGAACCTAGGGTCACGTGCCAGCGAGCGACTAATGCTGCCTGGAAATGAAACCAACGCGTTCATTGTGGGGCAGAAGGCCGGACTTTCATCCTGGTTGTTCACATGAAAAGACACACCTGAGCTGCATTATGGGACATTGATGTTGTTGGACTTTGACCCATAGCAGGGACTACAAATCTGTCACCTTTGACCACTCTTCTCTAGCAGGAAGCACTGTGCTAAATCGCTCGGCCCAAAATGTTAAATGTTAAAAATCATCAGCTTTCATGCAGGAAAAGTCCATTTATGATGAGATGTGGGCTCATTTTCTGATGTTACATCATCTGCCTTTAACCAGGTCACTTAAATAAACATGACAAGTCAACAAAACGAACCCAGAAATGCAGTTTACGTCACCGGCGGTCGGTTCTGTGTGAGTCACGGTCCACATGAGCAAACCTTGGGCCTTGCCTCTGCAGAAAGATCCCACTGAGGACAGACACCTACAGCGTTCTGTCGGTGTTCTCACTTCAGCGGCGTAAAATGAAGACAAACCCATCATGCAGGGTGGACCTGGGGGGGTCTGCATCCCCCAAAGATCCTCACACATTTCCATGAACCAAAAATAGAAACCCATTAAAAGCGGCAGACGTTCATCCAGGGTGAGCCCAGAACACGTCGCTTCTATACCAAGTCATGATTGCTGCTGCATCAGCTGCTGGTTGTTGATGTTTGGTCTGACCAACAATCACGTCGAACCAGAGGAACGAGGCAAACCTTCACACCTGAGAAGAGCGTTTCACCATTTCCTGTCAGCCGACTAACGGATCAATCACTTGTCCCAAAGCCGGCGAGGTTTAGTGAAGCATG
Source organism: Gadopsis marmoratus (assembly GCA_036023855.1). Classification (NCBI taxonomy): domain Eukaryota; kingdom Metazoa; phylum Chordata; class Actinopteri; order Centrarchiformes; family Percichthyidae; genus Gadopsis; species Gadopsis marmoratus. Next base: position 40,335 of record JAVQJF010120882.1, read on the forward strand.
TTGTCCAGATAAACCCCCGACTGACACTGAGCTATGAAGGAAGATCAGGCAGAGACACCAGTTCGTCCTCCCACACTGCATCATGACGAGGTTAAAGAGGGTTTAAAACTGGACCTCGGTTTGTCTCAGACCCCTCCAGGTGCCTGTGGGAGAGCTTAAACTCCAGATTCCATCATCCTTCCATCATCCTTCCATCCCTCCCTCCATCCCTCCATCCCTCTGCTATAATGAGAAGCAGTGGACTCTGACTGGACCACCGAACCTCAGTTAGAGCCTGGCCTCCTCTTGACGCTGATTCTACATCCAAATCATCCTGTTTCATCCTGTTTCATCCTGTTTCATCCTGTTTGACAGCAGGTGCGCGTGTGTCTGTCCACTCACCATCATCCCCGGCAGGTTGACGCGCCTCGTCCGCGCTCACATCACAGCAAACGGGTCCTCCTGAGCCCGGAGCAGCGAGCATGTCCTGGGTGCTGCAGGGCGCCGGATCCCCGACCACAGCGGGCAGAGGACGACCAGGAACCCGGGCTACCTGCAGGACTACGCTCTGCTCTGATGGACGGATGGACGGATGATGGATGGATGATGGATGGAGACAGAGCCGCGGTGAGGATGGTGGCCTCCGCTGCAAAAAGAAATGACGAGGGCAGATTTGTCAGAGCCTGCGTGACATTTGCCGAGACAAATAAACGTGAGGAAATCCCGCAGCGGCTCCTAGCGGCCGAGGCTTTAAATGCATCCCAGCATGTCAACAAACAACGTTCTTCATAATAATAATGTCTGTCAATGCACATCTCTGCACCCGGAGGTTGTTGTTTGTGTTGTGCTGATCTTTACCCTCAACAACAAACACGTGAGATCTTTTCTTATATAAGTTTCTGCTTTTATACTGTAACTAACAGGTTTGTCATGTTTGTAGGTGAGTGAAGCAATTTCATCTTAACCGTTGACTTTTTTGCTGAATGTGTGATATGAAATGTGTGTTTCTGCTCCCTAAATGTGCAAATAACAAATGAAAGTCCATCAAGAAACTCGGAATGTGATGAACTGCGGTGCAACAGCGAAGCAGCTTCCCCACTTGCTGTGACCGCACACTGTATATAAAGTAGATTATATATATATATATGTGTGTGTGTGTATATATATATATATATGGTTGTGAGACTGTACATTTAATTTACTGCACCTCAAAGAACACAGCGTTCTTTTACAGTAGCGCTACATGTGGCCAGCAGGGGGCGGCAGAGAAACAGCCTTGACCCAGTTTCAAGTCTCCCATGCTTTATTATCAGCATCTATTATCTACCTGTTCTGTACAAATAGTCATTGATATAGGTCAAATAATGTCTTTGATTTGAAAACAGCAAACATGTAACTGAAGGAGTGTTACAGAGATGATTCCCCAGCAGAAGACATTTTACTGAGCAACAGTAAAGCATGATGTGTGGCTGCAGTTATCTCCAGTGTTAAAAACAGAAGCTGCGGAGACTCTTTAAAGTCGTTGTTGAATGTAAAAATCAAAAAAGAAAAGCCAAATGTATGCAGTGATAATATTTGTTCAAAGTTAAACACGTCAATAAAAGAAGTGTCTGTGTGTCTGATTTGTCTCTAACTGTTTTGGGGATTCAGTACGTTAAAGATGCTCCCCATGATCGACAAACACCAGAATTGTCCTTTAATTGGACCATTGGTCATTTGCACTGTACGTGTGCACCATGCTTTATTCAGAGAAGGAAGAGTCTGGATGGGCTTTGCTTTGCAAACGTTCATCACCGACACCTGAGCGTCGTCAGGCTCTGGGCAGGAAGTGCAGTTTGATGGGCTTTGCAGGGATGAGCAGGGTTCGGGTTTTAGCCTCCACCACTGGAGCACCGTCTTCAGGCTGGACCTCATAGTGCTGCATTAGCTGCAAGATGACACAACCTGATCACTGTGCTGATCACAATCAGCCTTTAAATCGTTAAAGAAAAGTCATTCTGTTAGATATTTGATCATTTTTCACCTTAACGCACTGACTTTTAGTCTACATATTCTTCCAAATCTGAGCAATTTGGTTTGGTAGCCAAGGAGGCGATGTTTATTTCAACTGGGGGGATAAAGGCATGAAAGTAACTCAAAGCTGTGGCTGACGGGAAGGTTGACAGCCCTCTAAAGAATATAAGCAAAAGAAAAATATAAAATAAATAAGAATGGTGTCTTAAAGGAACAACACAAATGAAAGTCGTTGAAGCTTCCTGCCTGTCCTCTGTCTGCACGTCACTCACCCTGGACAGAGCAAAGTACATCTCCATCTCCGCCAACCTCTTCCCCACACAGGCTCGCACCCCGACGCCGAAGGGGATGAAGCTGTACGGGTGGTGCTGGTAGGGCGTCGCCCTGCCACAGACGCTGCCGGGCAGCCGAGCTCGGAGCCACCGCTCCGGGATGAAGAACTCTGCGTCTGCAAACTCTGCCTCATCGTGACTGGCTGCGTAATGACACAGGTGGAACTGAGTCTGGAAAGAACAATAAAGTTTATTTAGGTAGCGCGTCAATTTCTTCCCGTCCCAATCTAAATGTTAAAGCAGCACTTGAAGGCAACACTGCATCACATCCTGTGTTCTGCTTTCCTACCTTCTTTGGGAACCAGTAGTTGTCCACAACCACCTCGTTCTCTGAAATAAAGCGCCCGTTTCCAGGCACCACGGGATAAAGGCTGGCGGGGAAACACAAGGACGACAATCAAGATCCAAATCTGAGAGAAAGCTCGTGCTGTTTATCTCTGCTTCCTCTTTGGTGTTTTACGCTTGGCTTCATGTCAGATGCACCAGATGCACCAGATGACAACGATAACAAATGATGGCAAAGACACAAAGCAGGTTTGTCACGCTGCCCGGTACGCTGGAAACACAACAATCACATGTTGAGAAGTATCAAAAATAAAAGTACGCGTGATGCAGAATGACTATTGGATTATGATATTGATTTCTCAGAAGTAAATGTTCAAACTCCACGTGACTCATGGGGAAGATAAAGACTTTTGTCACTGAACTACGTGGTTCTTCATCTGTACTGTTGCATGAGGTGATGTTGTGAAAGGGCCTGTTGTGCTCTGGTTGGTAAACACTTCCTGTGCCACAGTCGAAACGACCGCGACAACAACTGGGCCATGAGACCGACGCAGCTGAGCAGGTTGTTGAAAGATGTCAGGAAGGACCAACAGCCGGTGTGAGCGGCTCATCTCAGCAGAGGCAAGTGCTCTAAATGACATCGCGTACGCCAACAACTAGTGTTTAAAGTGCAATATAAAGCAGCACGCGTGCATAAAGTCTGACTCACTGAACAAACACCTCAGCAGCATGAATCCTGGGTGAAGAATGCAGCAGCAACCCTTCAGGAGCTGATTGGAAAATCCTCCTCACACTCGCAGGCGTTCTGCGTACTTGGTCATTGTTGGCAATTACCGGAAATATGTCACCACACTTGTAGGTGTGCAGAACAGGGTTTAACACCCACAGAGACGGGAGACCGACCAGAACCCAACACACAAACACGTTATATCACCGAAACATGAGCTGCAGGGTCCAATAACAACCTAACATTCAACTGTACATGTTGAACTTTATCCAGTTTAACATTGTATCTAAGAAAGGAACAAATGCAGCTGTAACTGGCCTAAAACACATAGTCCGCGTGTCCTTATGTCCAACTCTTCGCCAAACAGTAACTTATTATTGTCTCATGTGACACACCGAAAATCAAATCCAGCCGTATATGTCACGCAGTTTTATTTAACCAAGAAATATCATGTCATGAGTTCCAAATTAAAATACATTACATTGAAAAATCTATGAGTAAAAGAATAAAATGAAATACAATTAAAAAAACATGAGGATTCAATGAAACGAATAGAATTTAAATACAATGAAAGTAAAACGATAACATAATGCCAGCTTATCCTTTAAGACCGCGGTTGCCAACCTGAGGGTCGTGACCCCCCCACGAACTCTGGCGGTTTTAAAACAGGACAGCAGAACCCGGCTGTGCTCTCACCGCAGCGTCTCCTTTATGACGGCCTTCAGGTAGGGCATCCTGCTCAGGCTGTCTGTGGTTGGCTCCCGTCTGTACGGACACACAGAGTTCACCTCCTCGTACAGTCGCTCCTGAGCCGGCCGGTCCCTCGCTAAATGGTACAACGCCCACGACAGCGTGTTGGAGGTCTGAGGAGGAGAAATCAGAAACAACTTCATTGTCCATCCACAGCGTCTTCGTCGCGTTAATGGAATGTATTAATACGTATGTTCGTCCTGGCCAGTGAGCTTTTGAAAATGGCGGCCTGATGGAAGAAGGGGGGTGTGAAGGGTCTTGGCTGTTATTTTACTCGGTTAAAGAAGGTTTTGATTTGTTTTCAACAGACAGGAAGCTGTAGCAGGATGTGATGTGCCGACTCAGCAGCTGCTTCTCTCAGGGTGGACGTCTCCTCAGATGTAAGAAGCGACGCTTGTACAAAGAGCCACTGTGCTAAGAAAAACACACTTCAGATTCAAAAGGTGGCATTTCTCACTTGGACATGAACGCAGCAACGCAAAGAAGACCGGTCGAAGTATTTCAGCAAACGGGAAGTCCCTGTTGGCTTTACCAACCGTGTGTTTCTTTGTGTGGTTGAGTTCATCAGATAAGGAGAAACGCTGGTGTTTCCCCTTGACGTTGGCGGTTTCAGATCACGCCATCAGCCCTGATTTCACAAACCTCCAGCTCGCAGCTGCAACAACGCCAACAAGCCTCAACCTCACCTGGGAATGCAGCCGGACGAGATCTGCAGCCGCTCGCATCTGCAGCAAAGCCAGCTGTGATCGTCCCTGCACCCGGGTCAGGTTTTGATTCCCTCGGGCCAAAGTGCACTGAACGTGTAGGACATTCTGATCTCCTGCAGTTGTTTAACGCTGCCTGAGCCCGTTGGCTGCCATTTTTTTACCAAAAACAAAAGAAGCCGTTTCTCAGGCACAGTTCTATACCCGCTGGTAGTGAAATCCAGACGTTGTCACAGACAGCACAGATAAATCATTAGATCGTTGTGGATTTCGTGCAGATGTGGGTCACTGATCTGTAAGATCATTAATGTCAGCGGTGGACTGAGATTACAACTTTCTCCCACGTTGTCAACTATTTCACTTCTTTGTTTTAAGTCTTCAGAAACTAAGAATTTGCATGTTTGATTTCCAGTCTGGTTTGGGGTTATTTTCAAATGTACTCAAGATATTCCTCTCTTTCTTTCTCGGACTGGGCCAATCGGCTGCCTCCAGCATGTGTCAGTCTGTGTTCGGCACCACCAGCTCTGCCTCCGAATTAAAGACGTGGTTGTTGGAAGAATAATGTCTGTTCGTGTAAATGCTTTAGCAACAGTGAAAGACCTATTGTGCAAAGTCTGTGTGAATCTCAAACTGGCAGGGTTAGGGAGGCACTGAGGGAGGAACTGTGATGCTTCTGCAAACACAAAGAAGCCTTGTTCAACAGCCAAGGTGCTGCTATGCAGCTTGTTTTTCACAGTGTATAAAAGTCAGAGACTGAGAGACTCTGAGCAGCATAACTTAGCGCTGTGTGAGTTGCTGAATGTGTCTGTATGTGGTAGAACTCTGCTCCTTGTAACCTGAGTAATGCTTTTCAGCCTGGTCTCGAGGAGGAGAATATCTTTCTAACAATGGTTTGTTAAGAAATACTAAAGTGATGCATTGTGAAAATATTGATTAAACAAACTCTGGGAAGACGATCAAACTAACTGAAGGCTTGCTGTTTCGTCCCAGTTCTCACCGTGTCGACTCCACCCAGCAGCAGCTCGGTGATGCTGACGTAGACCTCGGCTCTGCTCAGCTTACCAGAGGTCAGCAGGTAGGTCAGGTACATGCCCTCCGCTGGCTTCACCTGAGCTTCAATCTCTGCAATCCTCCTGTCAATGAGGGTCTGGGCTGCCACACAAAACACAGCAACCAAACAATTTACTACCGTGGAAGTGAATCAAAAATTGGAACCCCAAATTGCACAAATCTTCCATTTTTGTTGTTTCTTTTGCTGCATACCTACGTCAAAAAGGTCGTCCCAGGCCTGGACGAAGCGCTTCCAGAAGGGGAGGATGCCGCGGCTCCAGCGCGGAAAGAGGACCACAGTCTCGGACAGCGTCATCATGTTACTGACAGCGGCGATGAAGCGCTGTGTGTCTTGGGGAATCTCCTCCTTCAGGCAGCCCAACCTGGTCTCAAGCAAGATGGAGGAGATACCTGCAGGAGGTAAAATTGGGGAAAAGTTTCAAAAGAGTCAAGAACGGCCCCACTGACCTCAACCTCTGGGATTACTGAAGTAACTCCCACCTTCAAAGCCGAACTTGTAGAGCTCAGCAGCCATGTCTGAAACGGTGGCCTGCTCCGGACTGCGACTTCGGAGGAGCTCGATGCGCTGCAGCAGATCTCCAACCACCTGGTGGATGATGGAGGCATAAGCCGACACTTCCTGCAGCTTCAGCATCTTGGGGTTCAGGGCGCTGCGGATTCTGTACCAGTCTGGTCCTGTGCTAAAAAGTAACAGAGCGTTTGTGGCTATCCAGGTTGCAAACTCGAGCTCCTCCACAACAGCCTCATGAAGCCATATAAATAAAACTGAATTGAATGGAAACTTTTAGGTTGAAGGAAGATCCATGTCAGAGCTAAACTTTCTGTTTGTTACCACCACAACACCGTCTGCCTGCACTCACTCCACATGCAGACCGTAGGCCTGTCCCCTCAGGTCCCGGTACTCCTTCCAGTGAGGCAGCTCGGCTCGGAACGGGTAGCGGCCCTCCTGTCGGATTACCTGAGCGATGAGCTCCGGAGTCGCCACGTTGACAACGTCAAACGGGCCGAACCTGGAGCGCCAGATGGGCCCGTAAAGACTCTTCTGTACCCCCTAGAAAGAAATGTCAGCGTGTAAAATCAACAGTGTAACCTGTAGTTTAAAGTAACTAAGTACATTTTACACAAGTGTTGCATTTTAGGCCCATTTGGAGGTACTTGTAAAGAACTTGAGTACTTTTATTTTATTACATCATTACAGCTACAGTCACCCGTTACTTTACTTTAAATAAAACTTATAATTATATAGAATAAATACACAGTATAACCATATAAAGTAGTCAAATTAGCAACAATTAATAATATAATGTTCTATTCTATATTCTATTCTACACTTTGAGAACTCTTACTTTTAGTAATTGTGTACATTTTGCAGCTAATGCATATACTTTAATTTACTTTTATTGTAAACACGTAATTTTACACTGTGACACTCATACTTTCACTTAAATAAATGATGTGAAAACGTCTTCCACTACTGTGTAAAGCACGTGACAAAAGAAGAATTAAATCTCTAAAATGGGATCACACAACATAAATTCAAAGGCTGTAACCTAATAGGCTCCTACTAAAAACTTAAAATATTAGCTTAATATAGTAATTATACCAATTTGAAATTCTATACAAAAGTGTATAGAGTAGTAAAACTTGTCAACTTGTGCAGTTTCACCACAACAATCTCATCTCAGTAATAAAAAAGTTGCTGACTTTTCAGTTTCACTTCAAAATAAGTGGCAAAGTAAAAACAGGTTCGATTTGGGGACTTTACCTGCAGTAAGTGGCTTTTATCCGCATATCCTTTGACAAATAACCAGTAGAGGGTGGTGAATAAACTGGGACCTGGCAGGTCATCGATGCTCTTCAGCTTCGTCGCCTGGACGTTCAGGTTCCTTCTGGCTCCGTGTCGGAGCTCCGGACCGGTCCGGGCCGCTGGAGGGGTCCGGGCGCAGAGCGCAGAGAGCCGGAGGGGCCGGGCTGCAGCCGCCGGGGAGCCCATGGTGGGAGCTGTGCGTCTGTGCGTCTGTGCGTGACAGACAGACAGAGTTCTGTTCTACTACAGACGCCCCTTGTGTAGGCTCGCATGCCCCTGGAGGGAGGTTTCGGTACTGCAGGTCCTGTTTCGTTAGTCATCATTGTACTGTATTATGATGATTAAGAGATTTTATTTTCATTCATGTCCTTTAATATTTCTACGGTGTCTTTGAATAACATAAATACTATGCTTTATTTTCAGATATAGAATCATCCTCCAATACACTAAATATTAGTTTAAAAAAACACCTTTACTTCTCTTTACACAATTTACTGTTACTGCAACATTTTTATTTGTATGGGGAGTTTCATTGAGAACATTTGTCTCTTAAAAAAACGTTGATCTGTAGTGGAAATTATTGATTTTTACATGATTTTACACAAATTGCTGGTTTTTATTATATTTTGAATGTTTTAACCGGAAGCATTGCTTCTGTGACCGAGCGTTTTAAACAGGCGCCTATACTCACTCAGCTAATAAAATAAAAACACGGAGACTCTGAGATCCGGTTAGACTGCTCTTTACTTTTTCTTCAATGCTCCACATTACAGCCACCACTTCCTTCCGCTCAAACCCGGAACCAAAACAATACCCCGTGACCCGGAAGTTACACGGAGCAACCCCCTAGCAACAAACACGTCACCAAAAATAGCTTACACTTCTATGTTATTGCGTCTGACTTTATACGAGTGTAGTTGCTAACTGTGGCCACTGGAGGGCACCAAACAGTCGCTCTGAACCTGAGGTTTCTTTGATATAAAACTGCTCTCTATATCGCTGTAGGTAGAAAATTACAGCATGACGTTGTGTTAATGCTGCCAGCAGAGCGAGAACAAACCTCTGCTTGTCCGTCTTTTATAAAAGTTTAATTTGTAATAACGTAACCGGAAGTAGTCCTTATGACATTTCTCTGACTTGACAGGAATGCAGTTGTAATTACTCACTTTGGCCACCAGAGTGCAGGAAAACCTCTGCTTGTCCGTCTTTTATTAAAGTTTAATTTGTAATAAGGTAACCGGAAGTAGTCCTTATGACATTTCTCTGACTTGACATGAATGCAGTTGTAATTACTCACTTTGGCCACCAGAGTGCAGGAATACCTCTGCTTTGAATATTATGTCAATTCTGGCGCTGCAGCTGGATAGTTTACCGAAGACTTTCCATTTAAACGCTGCTCATTTTAGGAATATTAGGACGAAAACACAAGCAGCGCCAGTGTAGAACTCAACATTTTCCAGCTCACTGCTTTATTGGAATAACACTCGCTGCTTCGTCTGTGTTTATGTACAGATTAATTCCACTGGCGCAGTATTGAGTGGAAACAGTAAACGGAAAACTTTTTACAAAACACAAGTGTAGTTACACATCATGACCACCGGAAGGACAGATGCAGTAACCAAGAACATGTCACACACTCAAGACATTAAAAATAAAAGTTTCAAACTAGATTATATTAAATTACAATTTCTTTGTGACAATTTACATGTAAGACTAAAGTAAAAACTAAGGTCTCTGTTCTCATCTAAAAATACATTTTAATAAAATACATCTCTTTCCTGTGAATAAATGGTTGTAGCAGCTACTTTCTGCTACTCTTTATAAAATAATAAGCTTAATATTTAAATTTGCATATTTATTATTTGCCAGATGTTACTATTGGGCAGGAATCTTTGCGTGAAACATAAACACTCACACTCAAATAACACACACATGTGAAATAAATATCTTTTATTGTTTTCATCGCCATAGTCATAATTGTAATTATGAACAGAGCTATCGCAATACTCCAGAATTTTGCTAAAAAATAGCAACCATTCAACGGCACCGCTGCGTCTCTCAAGACCCAACCATGCATAAAATCTCCCATTTAAAAATAAAATAAAAGTAAAATAAAAAATATATATTAAAAAATTATGTGTACCACTGATATACAGATCTGATATAAACAGGCGTATTGGTCACAAACCAATTAGAATTATAAACATGGCTTCTTTTACAATACACAGAGACCAAACATGTGGGATATAAGTGGACTTTTCTTTTTTAAAAATAAAAAAAAAAAGGTACATTTTCATTTTATACATTTGTACATGATTTTTTTTTTTCAATTTTATGTCACTTTTTTGTTATTAATTTAATGCTCTCACCCACCTACAGTCAGAATGCTCAAGGCATTTCAGGCGAAGTGTCCAAAGAGCACAAATTGCAGTAAATGCACGTTTACACACACACACACACACACACGCACGCCCGCCCACCCGCACACACCCAGGAGTGGCAGCAGTGGCTTTAGACACTAAAGAGAGAACTACAGGTGTATCTTGGGGTTTGCAGGTGACAAATACTGGTACGGAACAGTTAATCCACGGTGGTGAACGAGGCCATCTGACGGCAAAAAATAAAAAATAAAAAATGAGACATTACATTCATATATCGAGTCATTGCCCTCACACACACACACTCACACACACACACTTGTGTAAAAATAAAAAAATAGTCTTTAAAATGTGCAAAGAAAAGGTCGCTGAAGCGAGCTGCACGAGAGACAGCTGACGGTCGTGAAGAAGCATCAGTGAATCATAGTGCATAACGGTGCGTATCAAAGTTTGCCAGTGCTGGCGGCATTTACAGCTGAATCTGCATCTGAAGCAGACCAGTTTACTGTGAGCCACCTCAAACTCAACACTAATGTTTTCATGACACCAGGATGATTTGCAAAATATTTTCTATCGAGTTTTTCTTTTGCGTAGCTTCGTTTGGATGCGTACCATTCTGAAAATGCATAAAATGAGTTTCGGGTACCAGGACAAAAAAAAAAAAAGAGAACTTTCCACAACCTCGATCCATCGACGTCTGACTGTTTAAAAGGAGTTTAAAACGTTTAACGTGCGCCTTTTAGACGAAGTCATAAACTGTGATACAGGTTTGCTGTGTGTTCGACTCCTGACAACAAATCAAACTAACCTTCATGAATCAGTAAAGGACCGATGAGCAAAGAAATAAGGAGGCCAAGCCGAAGAAAAGGTGCAATAAGTAAGGGTCTGGGAGTCCGGAGCACAACAAATAAAGTGAAATATCCAGCATCTTACAGGTAATTTGGGCAAAGAGCCGGTAAAATACTACCGATTGCACCTTTAATAAGCAGAAACGGCTCGCCACAAAAAGCTACCTGCTCTGCATAAACGCTCCAGTTTGCTGAGCTTCAGTGGATTCACTTGTCTGATTTTATCCAAAGTCACACAAGACAAACGCTGCTTAAATCATATTAATACTTCCACTGAACGGTGCTTAGTTTTCTTTGTTAATACATATTTGGGGTCCTGCAGCAGATTCCCGCCTAAGCTCATTTTACAACCGAGATCTGAGCAGATTTAGGTGTTTAAATAGTCATTAGTTTGCATGCAGGTGTTCCGTTTTGGTGGGATGTGCAGTCACACCAGCAGGATCGGTTGCTGACAGAGCTGCCCGCAAAGATCACTACTCATCCAAAAATTAAAAACAAAAAAGGGCAAACGGCAACATCAGTCGAGGGGTCACCGGTTGTAGAAACCTCTTCCTGCTGTGCGGCGTGTGCTGCGAGTTTACAGTTTACTGGTGCATAGTTATGGAGCCGTGACCAAACGTTAGTATCTCATTCATATTCAACAGACAGACGCTACGAAAGCTCGGCCGGGGAGGAAACGACGACGAGAGCAAGCAGGACACGAGTTACACGCGTTGAACCGAACGGTTTTTTTTTTGTTTGGCTAAAGTGACGAGTTGATAAATTTGATTCGGCGACAACAGGAACGAAGCAGCGAGACACTGAATCTAATCTAGAAGTGCATGTAAAGACAAAAAACGAGACATGCGACACAACAAGAGTGCTCTGATGTGGCACAGCGACGCCTTGGCTGGACAACAAAGTTTAAGTTACCTGGAAATGTACCTGTTGGTTCAGTGATGAGCAGCGAGTGAAACAGATCAAGTCGGACCCTAAAACGTACAGTGAGACAGCGTCATACAGCCAGATCTCTGGCCAATCAGCTCGGAGCTTCGTGCCTTCAGCACGTCTACAAGACACGCCTCTCTTCTTCACTGCTTCAAGTCATCAACTGGCGTCATGGCAGAAGGTTTCTGTGTCAAACCTCAACATCGTCCAAGTAACGACTCGTGTTCGCAGCGTCGACGCTTATTTAAATATTAATTTAGGTTGTTTCAGGGCTGCAACTAGCGATCACTTTCATTATCAATTAATCTGATGACAAATCTCGATTGTTTAATAGAAAACTGTGAAAACGCCCCAAAACACTTCCCAGAGTCCACGTCAACGTGGTTTGCTGGACCAATCATCCAAAATTTCTGCTTTAAAAATAACTTCGCTGACTAATCAATCATCACAACTGTTGCTGATTAATTTTCTGTCAATCAACTAATGTTTTCATCTGCTAATAATTTTAGCTCTAGTTGATTTAATGCTGCATTTATAGATCTCCGATCTGCCATGACAAGAGTTCCACCAATCAGCAGAGGAGAAACGAGACGATCGTATCATCTGAACAAAGACTGAAACAGGAGTACCAATCCCTGTCCGAGTACCAGTTAGCCGGCGTTAACCGCCACATTTCACGATTAAACCAGAACGGTTTCTGTAGGATATTTGGTGACCAGCAGGTAGAGCAGGCAAACAAACCCAATGAGCTGAGGTGAGATCAGGAAGCTCCCTGCTCACCACCAGGAGTCTGTTGCAGAAAAGGCAGAGACAAACATAACGGCTGAACTGAGATCAGCTGGATTTGGGCTAAACGGTGCAAAGGCAGTTCACACGGGAGGCAAAACAACACTGAGAACCCTTGTGGTTAAGAACAATGGGGACTATCCATGAACTCAAGACTCACTCCTACACTGCGTTTAACAGAAAAGGCACACGGCGAAGAACATAGATGGAGGAGGAGGAGGAGGGAAGCTTACAGACAGTAAAGCAGAGGGATCAGAAAGAGAGAGGAAGGACGAGGGATGAGGGTGGGTGAGTGGAAACAGTTTTGTGGGATTTAGTTTCGTCTATAGCAGCGAGCCCAGGTCGTCACCATCGCTCTGGGTTTTGGCAGGAGACTACATTCTGGGGTCGGGTCAGCGAGATGAGGGGGTGGGGCAGGGCCAATGGAGAGTCAGGCATCACTTCCTGTAGGTCCACAAACACCGACACTATCCCACTCCAAAATGTTTGAAGAGAGAAACCGTACAAACATAAAAAAGGAGACGTTTTCAAAGAGTCGTTTTCAGGAGGAAGTGCTCGACCCCTCCTCGTCTGAGAAATTAAGGTGCAACTTGCGGAGAAAAATAAAATAAAAACTCATGCCCTCTATGGCAGTCTCATACAAACAGAGAGAGGAGGAGCAGGTATGCCCCCCCCCCCAGTTCCTCCTGGTCCAATATGGTTTCAGTGTGGAGGTGGAGGGGTCAGAGGCAGGGACGCCCCATCAGGTAAGGCCATATCTGGCAGTTCAGCAGGCAGACGGGGGTTAAAGGTTCAGGGGCTAATGTACAAAGATGTGCCTCAGTAGCTCATCAGCAGACGGCCGCTGCTTACTCTCTACAAAGATCCGTTTGAGGAACTCTCGGCAGTGGTCCGACACGTGAGCAGGCAGCACAGGGTTGGTGGGCTGGGTGGCAATCTTAAAGATGGCTGCCATGGCCTCGAACTCTGCCCAGGGGGGTCGCTGTGTCAGCATCTCCACAACGGTGCAGCCAACACTCCTGAGGGTGAAATAACAGTCAGGAAACGTGGACATTATCCTGACTATTCTTTTGCAAGAGACATTCCAACTGTGTTTCATTCCACTAATATCATAAAATATAGAAACACTTATTAAACATAATTAACTTCCCAGAAAACAAGCCATCGTCCTAACAGTAACGTCATACTAAGTCCGTCATCTACTAACTAAATTCATCAGGATAATTTTGGGGAAATTTAAGCTGTAATATTTAACGTGTGTAGTCTCACCAGATGTCGGCCTTCCTGCCGTAGCCCTCTCCACTGATCACTTCTGGGCTCATCCAGTAGGGGGTGCCGGTCACAGACATGATGCCTGTTCCTGACAGACAGATGGTCTGCAGCCGCCTGCTGGCCCCGAAGTCTCCCAGCTTCACGTTACCCACCGAGTCACGAAGGATGTTGGCCCCTGAACAACAAGCAGAGCCAGAGTCACCCACCTGCACACACAGAGCTCCGCCTCTACATCCCCTTTACTTCATTTTTGTTCCTTATTTTTCTAAATCAAAAGCCAGCTGGCAAATTGCTTTAAAGTATAATAGTTTAGAGAAACACCAAATTCCAGTTGCAGCTAAAAACAAATTAAAATAAATAGTGCACCTCACCTTTGATGTCTCTGTGGACAATCATGTTGCTGTGCAGGTAGGAAACCCCCTCCAGGATCTGCCGGGTGTAGCGGCGCGTCACGTTTTCTGTCAGCGCTCCGTACGACTTCAGCTGGTCCTTAATGGAGCCCTTACGGACACAACGAAGAATGTTTGTTTTTTTTTAAATCTCACTTTTGTTACATATTTTTGTAAAAGCCAACATTGGCAGCTGTATCCTCATGTGATTAGTTGATTTTTTTTTTTACTCAAGAAGAAGAAGAAGAAAATCATGCGTGTCTCTGGCTTTAATACACAATATAATAAAATACACAGCGAGCTACACAAAAACAGTGATACATTACAATTATTTGAATGCTTTATTTCTATATTAAATCCTTAACATTTACACACATGTAACGTCGCAGTAAAAAGTAAACGAGCACTCACGCCAGGCATGTACTCCATAAAGATGGAGAGCGTTCGCTCCATTGTGTCTCGCAGACAGCCGTAGTACTGGACAATCCTCTCGTGGCACAAGTTCTTCAGCAGCTGGATTTCACACTCCAACGCGCTCACCTCCTGCATGACAGAAAGGAACATCGCATCTTCTGCTGAGCCGATTCCCTCCCCCATCTTTAACTCACACATTCACACTGCTTCCTAACAAACATTCCAACACATCTGACATCTACAGAGCAAACTCCCACCTTGCTGGTCTCCGGACTCTCCGGGTCAAACTGGACCTGTTTGACCGCCAGTTCCCGTCCAGTATCAGCATCATAACAGAGAAAAACCCGCCCGAAGGCCCCCTGACCCAGGAGCTTTCCGAGCCGCCAGTTGGTCGGGGCGCGTGGAGCTGGACACATCAAACAAACATCAGACACAATCAAATCACTGCTGAGATTCTTGTTGTACGTGCAAATAAAATCCACATGCGACTCACAGCGGCTGGGTGGGCTGATGTCCATTACAGACAGGGTTGGAGCGGTAGTTGGGTTTGGATTGGGTTCAATGTCGCTGCCCCGCCGTGGCCTCCTGGCAGGACCCGGGGCCTCCTCTAGGTCGGGGGTGAAGACACTGCTGCCGCTGCTGGTGCTGGGTGACTGCTCGGTCGGGCTGAAGTTGACCGGTGAGCGGAAGCCGTGAATCTGCGTTCGTCGAGCCCGAGGGAAGGTCTTCCTCCCTGCAGTGCAGAGGAAGAGGAGAAGCAATCAGGAATATGAATAAAGTCTGAATCATGCAGCTGTGGCGGCGAAAAAGTACCCACCATCACTGTAATCTTGAAGGCCGAAGGGAATGCCGTATCGCCGCGGGTACGTTCCACCTTTCCCTGACTTCTCAAACACTGGGATGTCGTACTCTTGAGAGGAAGAGGACGGCGATGAAGAACCCAGAACATAAACATTTATGATGAAAGGCATAAAAGCAGCTGCAGGTTACAGTAGCGGGGAAACATGGCGGCAACAGTGTGGCAGTATTTTGGGTTCAGTGGTCAGCTGGTTTTAGGGGCAAGATTTTGTTCAGTGTATATAATGGAAACCTACATAGTCCAGACTGAGAAGTTGAAGACGGCAGTCATTTCTATAATGTATTTATTCACCAGCTATCATTATTATCTCCTGCTGTGTTTCGCACAAACACTTACCTGGAAAGTCCTGGTGGTTGTCTGGGTAGCTCTGTGCTCGAGGCATCCTGGACTTTGGGTAGTCACTGCACAACATGAAATCAAAAGAAAGTAACAGCACCGAGTATTATTTCGCAGTTGTATCATATTACATGGATGTCACCTGTAAATATTTGCAGAACAGCTTTCATCACGTGCGTCTTATGTCCCGTTTGTGTGTCTGTGTTCATTGTTCCAGTACTGAAGCACACTGTCAAACAAGAACACTGCGGAAGTAACGTTTCTATGAAGAGTTGCCAGTACAGCACTGGGTTGAGCAAGGCATCAAAGTCCACAATCAAAGTTTCCATTAGTCACGGCCTCCTAGCTACTCAGCTTTTGCACATCTTATATAAATTGTTGTATGTTGGTTTTACAAGTTTAAGTATAGAGTTAACTTTAGACTTGATGTGCATTATCATGTATAACTAATCTGAGTACCAATCCTATCTGATGTTCCTTTAAGTATATGAAGAACATATCGAGGTCCTGACCTGTCCAGCGGACTGTCTAAAGAGGGACAACTTCCAGACGCTGAGTTTTCTGGACTGCTCATGGACAGCGGGTCCAGCATCTGAAGAAGAAAAAACAAAGTCTCACTCTTAACATTTCCTCCACAATGGCAGAGTGGTCTCAACGGGAAGAAAGAATGAACTTTAATAAAATACTAAAAGCTATAATGTTCAGCTTTTAAAGGGCTAATGTAAAGACCATTCATAAAAGTCCCTTGGCTTACATAACTCCAACACAACACCATCTCGCAATGATGGCTTCCCCAATAAAGCAGCAGGTAGAAAGTCAAACCTACCAGTCATCATAACATTTTAGAGATAAGAATTTTATTTTTTTTTTTAAATGTACTATACAACCAAAATTTGATATAAGAAAAACAAATATTGATTAGGAATAAGAGACCTTTGGTATAATAACTAGTACTAGTTGATTCAATACATCACGGCTCTTCCCGAGTGCTGGTACCTGGTCCATGCTCTCAGGAATGAACTCTCCCTCGCTGTTGATGCTGGTGAAGGAGCCGTTCCTCGCCACCTGCTGGAGCGCATCAGGAATGTATCCTGGAGGAGGGGAGCTGCGGTCCGTCGAATGGGAACCTGAGGTTGGTTGGCGACAGCATCGAAGAGACATTTTTATTTCTGATTAATGGATGAAATTGTGTAACAGGAGCTAAATGTTTTACATTTATTTTGGGGCCAAATAATAACCAGAATTTTGAGTTTATTTCAAGTCTGTCTAACTATCTAAAACAACTATGCAGTAGTCTGACCATGAGACATCATTCACCTATCAAAGCCAGCACACTCTTCTTGTCAGCGAGCCTGAATCCCGTGTTGTCCAGCTCCTCGTGGGACGGCAAGAGGTCCATACTGGAGGAAGAGTTCTGGAGAAACAGCGAAACAAAACAGGCTGGAATCTAAAAACACCATATACGCTGTTTTTCTAATCATCACAACACAGGAAGGAACGTCAGGAGACAACAACTTCTTGTTAGCTTTGCATGCTAAGATGGGAGAAAAGCGTAAAAACAGTTTCAGAGGAAACTTCAATGGCATATATGTTTTGTTATGGCTTCTTTCTTTGTTATATTCTTTGAAACACAAGAAGACAAGTCAGATAAAAGCTCTTGCCTGGTAGAAATAATAAAAACTTTCCTTATTGTGATAAGAGGCTAAATATCATCATCTAACATCATCCGTTATATAATACAGCTTCACGCCCTTGTGGTCAATCAGACTACAATCCCGTCTGGTCATTATCAAAGAATAAAAGAACTGGTAGATCTTCTATAGTAAAATCAATACAGACCCCTGTTGTTTGACTGAATCTGGCAGCTGCTGACCTGAGAGGAGATCTGGAGCACCAGGAGGATCTTCAGGCTCTTCATGTGAACACTGCGATCCAGCAGCTCCACGGCCTTGTCTAGGTCATCCTGAGTGGTCAGTGGAATCACCAACTGCAAGAAGAAAAGACATTCATATTTATTTTTTATACATTTCATTCAATATCCGTTTTAAAAATTGTGCAGACCTGTGAAGTGTTGTGGCTTCATACCTCATTGTTGGTGTAGTGAAGGTCCATCGTCTGACCAAACGCAACTTTAGCTTTCGACTTCAGGTCGTCCAGCTTTACAGGTCGAGGGAACTGCAAGATCCTACAGAGGAGAGAAGTCAGAGGTCAGGCGGGCACAGCTACAGGTCTGTACTGACAAGTGATGAACCTGGTCAAAGCCTCACCTCTTCTCTCCTTTGAACTCAAACTTCACTCGGACATCGTTCTGTTGGAATCACAGTCACATTAAATTCAGCAACAGACAAAGAGCATGTGATTAGGCAAGGTAGCCCATCAATGAACACGAACATGAGAATACAGACATTTCTACTCAGAGCAGTGACTTTAGACCACAATCTGGGTGACAAATGACATGTTTCACTGAGCATTGACTTTTAAATGAATTTGGGGCATTTTGGGGGGGAAGTTACATTAAGATTTGTTCATGTTTTATAACAAAAACCATGATACACTAAATCAAATCAAGTCAATAAAAAGAAATAATTAGAATCCAACAGAATCGCAGCCATGAACTAAATTAAGTACCAGCGCATTTTATCATCCCATATTTTCCTAAGAAGCATCCCCGTTTTCTAAACTGGTGCTTTTATTTGTATCAGCTTGTGGCTCAAATATTCAGTTTCAAATTAAAAGCCCCCCCATCCCTGCAAGGCCTTTACTGTGGCACGTCTGCAGGAGGTGGTGTGTTGTGTATCACGAAAGAAAGTATATCAATCTAAATGATTTAATTAAACGAGTCCAAACAGTAATTTAAGAGAAAGATAAGAGACTTTTTGCCCAGCATGGTGTTTATTTCTAACGGAGTCGTTACCTGGTTTTTGGGCGAGGAGGCTTTGGGTTTGGCCAGGTCCGACAGGACCATGGCAGGACGGCTAGAGCGGTGCAGTTCGGCCAAGTCCTGCATGATCGAGTTCAGCGCCTCCTGCTCATCTGAGAAAGATTACACTTTATTTTACAGATTGTATTGATAAAAAAAAAAAGAAGATGATACTAACGAGTAAAAAGGGAAAATTACTTCAGCAAAAAAATGTACATTGCTGTCCAGGTGGTCACTGCAAAACACATACTTCTAATCTCAAATGGACAGATATACAACGTTGAATGATAATTACTGTTTCAGTAACAGGAGCATAACTTCTATGTAAATATGGTTTGTGAGTCTTATTTTCTCAGGTGGATTTGATTGGATGTAAATTGTGAGCAGTATGAAAATTATTCTGCAAACTTCAAATATTTATTATGTTTCCAGACCTGCAGTAGTCATGTGATATAAGCAAGTACATAACAAGGGATTGTTGTGAGACAAAGATGTCAAAGAAACATTTTTTGGGAGAAAAAAAAAAACATTCCGTGGCTTAGTGCCAAACAGCAACACTATCTTAAAAACACACACATACCCATCATCATGGCACGGCGATTGACCCAGGAGGCCAGGAAAGAGGATTCTCCCATGAAAGGGATTCCTTTCTCCTGCAACAGCAAAAGGACAACATAAATCCTGAGGTGATCAGGATGTAAGTTAGAGCCTGAAGCTGCTGGCTGATAAGCAGCTCTGTGAACAGCGAATCTGAGCCAGAGGTCCTCTCTCCTACACAGGGATGGGTAGATATGGAAACAGAATTATCACAATTCTTTTTAAAATCACAATATCTGTTTCAGCAGAGGGGAAACAATTTAGAGATGAAAGTTGTCTAATTGACGTAAAAACGTCAGCTACCACCAATAAGCCTGTGCTTAGAAATGTTCATGTTAACTTAAAGCAAAACTGCTATCACATCACAGAAATCCCACAACTATTGATGCTGAAGTTCATAGTGAAAAATGCACCAACACTATTCAAAGTAAAAGCACTCGTGCAGAGTATTATTATAAACTGACAATACTATATTAAACTGTTAGAGTATTATTATTGACACAGTATTGTGCGAGCAGCATAATGTTGTAGCTGGTCACGTGGAGAAAATTTAAACTACTTCATAAGCTGTTGGGTAGTTTAATGTATGAAAATGCATCACATTTTGCATGAACAATCTTTATCTGTAAGGTAACCTGTCAGCATTAATTGATAACAGCCACTGCTGTAAAGGGAAATGCCAACAGTTAATGAATTCCTCAGCGTTCATTTTGCACCATCATCCCTCCTTGTCATGTTAATGTTAAGTGTTGGTCATCAGTGAAGTCGTGGTGTTGCCATGCAGCACCACAGACTGAGGCTCTGTGTCGGTCCGAGTCTGGAGGCTGAGGTCTGGGCAGCCAAGATGGCCTCTGCTGATGAGGAGCTGATTGAACACTGCTGATCACCACTGATTGATTACTGTCTGCCAATGACGGGAGCGGGCTGAGACACTTGGCACTAAGCATGTTCTTCTAACAAATAACGTCCGTCGCAGACCGCTGCGGTGAGCTGGCGAGCCGACGTCGCTGCTCGCAGCAAAGTTGATACCAACAACACTGTTATGGCCTCCTGTGGCAGATGACTAGCTTCCAGATTAACTTGCTAGCGTTAGCCGAGTAGCCCCCGCAAGCTGAGACTGACTAACAACTGTTGCTAGCCAATTTTGGTATTACGAGCGACGTCAAAGTGTGCCTAACGAATGATGTGGCATCTTAAGATAGACACGAAGCGCACAGTTAGACGCACACATCTAGCTAATAAGGGAAGCTACGCGGCTAATGCTAGGCTACAGTTCCGCACACAGCTAGCTGTCAGCTTGACAACTTCCCTGGCCTAAGCTAATGCTAACATTAACTAGCCGCATAGCTAATTAAAGCACACCTGCACTGCATGACAGTAAAAGCCAGCCGTTGAACGACCGAACGAGCCAGACAGTTTCACCTTTACTGTCGCACCTGGTGGCTGGTTCGATGTGTGTTCACTTCCTCATCCACAGGGCCGGTGACAGGAGCCCCGGGCCCCGCGGAGAGCCGCTGGAGGAAGCAGAAGTTTGGCAGTCCGCTCCCAACTTCACTCGAGTCCTGCTGGGCCACGACGACGAGGCCCGACGGCCGTCAGGTTAGCCCGCTGGATCGTTCCAGGCAGACAAACGGCAAAGATAATGGCTCACCGAGTAAAGTATCTCCGTGTCTGCGCGCTAATCTCCAAGCAAAGTTAACCGACAGCGTTCATTTTCCTGCACTTTACGACCTGGCTGACGGTAGCGTCTCTCGCCGTTGCGTTACACTTAACGAGCGATGAACAAATGGCTACCGGAAGCGTAAAGATTTTGCTGACAAAATAAAATCCCATAACGCCTGCGTAGGGGGAAAAAACCCTAGTTGAATATTTTGTATTTTATGTTGACAGGTATTAACCGGAAATGTTGTTTTTTATTGTGGCACACTTGACATGTCTTAGCCCCCAAACCTCGTTGGCGGAGTCCAACAAAAACACAACCTGTGATGTCAGAGAAATGTTCATTTCCTGGATCACGGTTGACCTGTCAAATGTAGACATTTTATAGATATTATATTCTTTGCTGGCTCAGAGTACTTTGCCAATTCATAATTTATGCAATGCTCATTATTGTTGTGTTTGTTCATTTCGTTAAATCACTACAATTTGTATGGCTAAGAAGCTGTTTGTTTGTATGTATGTAACACAGAAATCAAGTAGGCCTATATTTTCTATGATTTTATATAAATAAATAAAAGCCTATACCAAAACAAATTAAATAGTGAGTTACATGTAACGTATGTGGTCCAAAAATACTGGCTGGCTGGATTTATTTTTTACGATAATATGCAGTTTAGACCTACTATAAAACCAAAAAGAAGTTGCAAAAAGTGATTCAGGGTGATATAATTAGGAAGTCATAGAATTAGACAACGGAGATGCTAAATATGAGCTACAGGACACTATAACGGGTAGGCTTATATAAAACAAGATTTATAAAAAAGTCAAGATAAACCAAATTATAGACAAATGTTTATGGAATGATCAATCAAATGCAGGGTATAGTTTCCAGCGTTAAATCTTATTTGCTTCATGCTAAAAAGATTATTTTGAAAGAAACGATCCGAAACATGCACTGATAACAGGTATGATGAAGAAAGAAGGGAATTTATGTCGGTGGGTATATCGTGGAAAGTACGCAGTCTTCTAATTAATTGCTTTCGAGTAACAGGAAAAATAGTTGATTTGTTTTTTCTGCCGCCAATCTACCGCTTCATATTCCAGCACAGTAGGTGGCGGTAATGCACCTATAAGCTGGTTGCCGTCCGCCTTCGAAGAAGCGTCACTGCGTCACGTCCGGTTGATGCCGTTTCCCTTGCGTCACGTCCGGTTGATGGGGAATTCTCACAACATCAAGCTAGATCTGCGACTGGAAGCTAACGTTCCATCTATTGTTAATATATATCTAACAACACAAAGAGGAACAACATGTCAGATACGGTAAGATATAAACTTGACAGAGTGTTGATTTTTTATATTCTGCACGAGATTGAAAAGGAGACAAGTCAGTGTTTTTGTGGCTGCTACCTCATAACTGTTTTTTTAAATATGCTAACTGTTAGCTCGTGTAGCTTTAGGCCAAGAACTCTGCTTATTTAGCTGTTTAGCTTTGCTGCTAGCTTTCGTTTGAGTTCATTTCAAAGTTCAGCTATGAAACAACACGCAATACCAGTATTTTGAAACCGAAATATTCAGATATGCGAGTATAAGTGCTGGAAAAATCAGCGAAATTACGCCTTCGGGCCTGTAAGAAATGTGTGTGGCGTTTAAATGTTCTCTGTTGCTGAAGCTTGTTGTTGGTTTTTAGGAGACAAAACCATCCAGCCAAGACGGGGGGGATAAGAAGGATGGAGAGTACATAAAATTAAAAGTGATCGGTCAGGTGTGTATACATTCAGGGATGATGGAACAGGGGACTATGGAGCATTGGACATTAGTTGTTGATGTATTGCTTGACTCTCAAAAATAAATGGGACTGAGTTAAAAAGAGAAAGATCTTCCACTTGTCTAAATTTGATGTGTATGCAGTGATTACATTTTACAAATGGTACATTTCTTACTTTTGCAATTAAAACATATTTATGTTCCTAGAATAAATTCAGAGAATTTGGTTTGTATTTGTGCATTGGGGCTGGTCAGTGACAATGTCCAGTCTTGCCTTTTAAACCAGAATGTTTGATCAGGCACTTGACAGTTATTTGATTCTAACATTGTGGAAACAACATACTATATGTTGTTAATGAGTTTATTTGCTACACGTTTAGCTTTGGGGAAATTAATCTTTAACAGCTGTAAGGAAAGATGTATGATGTATCCACAATCCTTTAAAAGTATGTGAAATTGTATTATTGGAACTGTACAATTCCCAGGAAGTTATTTGGTTTTAATCACATACTACTTGCTGTCTTCTTTAACCTTCTTGCAGTTATGATATTTCATAATTGACTAAAATACCGTCGCCTTGTTGAATCATTCTGCTGTTTCTCACTTTCGGCACACAGGACAGCAGTGAAATCCACTTTAAGGTGAAAATGACAACACATCTGAAGAAGCTGAAGGAGTCTTACAGCCAGAGACAGGTACGAGGAAAGAGGGAAATTATCACCGGCCACTCCTTTCTAAATGAGAGAAGTTTGATTCCCGGACAAAAACAAATCACTGATCACCTCACTTTTTAAATGCTAGACTTCGAGTGTGTTGCTCCTGGAGCTGAACATCTCAAGAAAAGCAAGTCTGTAAATCCCCAGAGGCCATTGTTTCAGACTGATGTGCTTCTTACAGGGTGTCCCAGCAAGCACACTACGGTTTCTGTTTGAAGGACAGAGAATCGCAGATAACCAAACTCCGAAAGAGGTAAACGTCTCTTCATCTCTCTTCACTCGAGTAACCCTTTGTCATTTTTGCCGACGTTTGTATTCATCCAGATGGTCATGTGTTTATTTAATTACATATAAGTATGTTATTTTATACATTTACCTAAATGTTTATTAATTAAAAAGTTCTTATAAACTGCAATAACGACTAACACGATTATCCAGTAGCAACACACGCGTCTAAGCAATCAATGAACTGGCTACTGCTTCATTCAACATGAAACAATCACACAACATCATAATGGAATAATGGCTGATAAAACAAGCTTCTAGTTGGCTGTTGCAGTTATAGATGAAAGTTGTTTTGTTTTTTTCTCAAGCTTTCACACCTTAATTTGGCTTTTAGAACATTTAAAGTGCTTTATGAGTGCAAACCTTGAACGATTCATTGGCACATAACAGCTCTGCAAGTGTTGACACAAACTGCAAAACATAATGGAACACGTTTCATTTGTCAGATGTAATTTGATGCAAGTAAAACAAGTGTTATACACATACAGGGGGGGAATTAGCAGTGAGGGTTTGTTATATTTTGGGAAATGAATATAGAATCATATTGAAATAGAACAAGAATATACTAAGAAGGGTACTCTTGGTGGTGACTCTATTACTAAAACATTCTCATCTGCTGTTTGTTCATATCAGCTGGGGATGGAGGACGAGGACGTCATTGAGGTTTATCAAGAACAGACCGGCGGACTTTGGAACGATTAAACCTCCTGCATTTCTAAATATTTTTTTCTTATTTTGTATTTTATTTTGTATGTATGTACGTATTTTTGTTCAGTTTCAAACCATCTGGATCAAAACCGACTATCAGGGCTTCCATGTGTGAGGGCAGGAAGGTGAACAGACTGAGCTAAGGACTAGGAAAAGGACAGTGGGCCTCTGCTTCTCTGAAGTGCAGGGATCCTCATTCCTTTGGCCCAAGCAATAGCATTCAACGTGAGGATTCCACCCAAATTTACATAGACAAACGTCTTGTTTTTGTTTGTTTATAATCCTGTTTGTTGGGTTGTCAGCAGAAGCAAATAATACTCTCAAGGAACAATCGTTAAAAGAATAGTTCCCAAACAGGAAAATGTTGTCATCATGTAACTGTGATTACAGTCACTAGACAAGTGAACTTGTAACAATATGACAGCACACAGTGCGTGTGTTTGAACAGCTTTCCACTTTAAATGCCTGTGAACACGTTTTTCAGAATTACACAATTATACAGGATGAAAACATCCTGTATAATTTACTTGATCCAAACAGTTGCACTTAGGCTTCAAGATTTTCAAACAAAATATTTACTTGTGTATCTTTTAGATTGTAAGTTCTCCACCCTGTTTTGGAAAATATTGTAATAACCAATCAACTTTAAACACCTAAATTAAAATTTTATATGATATTGAGAGTGTCAAGATGTGATGTCGTCTGTTGTTAAGGCTATGGACCTTGAAGCAAAACGTCAGGTGAGACGGTGAGGGCAGTTGAGAAGACTACATGGCAGTTTGAGGAGGCTGAAGCTGTGTCAGCTGAGGAAATGATGCCAGAAATAGATTTTTGGATGCACTATTCCTTTAAATGTGTGTTTGACAAATAGGGCTTAAAAAACTGGCACCGTCTTCTGTTTCACAAACACGTCTTCTTGCATTCCTGTTAGTTTTGTTAAGGAAATGTGTCAAAGGAGTTTGATACACCAAGTTAGACGTCAGAGATGCAGTTATTTGTACCCGAGGCAGTCCATTCCACATATCTTCTGTTCATCATTCAGGGCATTTGGCAGATGTTATTCCCAGAGAGAGGGTTCACTTTGACACAGTATGTGCTCATAAACAGCTGGATTACTGTGCAGTCTCTCTGTAACTCCTCCTCAGTACCACACCACGACAAGGACTTTGTGAACATTTGTTTCTGTCAATTTGAATAATTTACATTTACAGCCGCCGTGTGCCACGTTTGAAGAACTGCACCCTCGTGAAATTGTAAAATTATGATAACTGACCTGATGCGATTATAATTGAGATTTTAAACACATTTTTAAATGATAATTGTGGTTCACTTGTATTTGTTGTATTCAGTATTGGAGTGAAAAGGGTGTGTTTGAATGATATGCCATGTGCATCTCCAGTGTCGTCTTTTATGTATATTTGAGGGATTCATTCTGTAATGATATGTCTAAATATATACCCATTATGGAAATTCTGTACCCGCTGACAGTCACACAGTATTTTATACTCTGATTCTGTCCTCCAGCAGTTTGTTCAAGGAAAAATCAAATACTCAGAATAATCTACAGTGACATGTTATACTGTGGTGTCAGTGCTTGTTTTTAAAGTTTTCTTGTTTTTCAATTGCAACTCTTAATCTGTGTACTGTGTAAAGTTCCTCATGAAGGTTAAGACCATGAACAGCCCCAAACTGATATCTTTGTAAATAGTGTGAGGTGAACGACAAACAGATCTTTGCATGATGGATATGCTAAACTCCTGAGGGAGGAAGTAACCAACATGTTGACATTCTGGTTTTTTCCCTCTTTATTCAAAATGCCAGGTTAACGCTGCAGTGGATGAAGGTTGAATCGCACCTCTGGGACACGTTTGCTTTCATGTCAGCTGTCTCCACTGCCATGCATAATGTTTTTCCCACCGTCCCTGACCATAGGAGTTACAAAGCAAGGAAGGCGGTTTCAAAGGAAATAACGATCCTTTTCTAAATGAAGTGAAGCAATGATTCAGGTCTTAAATTAAATGGTTGTAATTTCCCAGAGGTGTGTGCAATAAAGAATATCAACACTGTCCTTAAAAGTGAAATATTGGATTTTGTCAACCTGACTTATCATCTTTTCGTGCGTCAGTGAAGGGCTCAGGTGAACTCCACCCAAACCCTCAGGCAGGAAGGGCTGTGACCTGAGCCTTAACACTGATCCCATTGAGGTGAAGGGACTGTTCATGATTAGAGGAACATTGATACAGATGGTTTGAAATTCTGGAGATGAGCTTTTTGTTTTTTTTTGAATAAAATATTTAAGAAAATACTGCGGTGCTTTGTATGTTTTATTGGGTACCTCTGCTTGCTGCTGTGCCTGTGATTCAAGTATTACTTGTAAAGGTTTCACTTGTAGGACACAAAGTCTATTACTAACTGTGTCCACATCCAGCAGTTACACATAAGAAATAATTAATCTCTGCAATGTGTGTCCACATACAGAATAATGTTCTAATTCCTTTCAAATCAGGAAGGAACTCGTAAGCGTTCGTGAGACTCAAACGCTGGGTTATCTTTCCCCCCGGAGCTTGTTAAAGCCCCCCAGCTCTCAGTCACATATTGTACAGCTAAATCCAGGTGCACCTCTTTTCTCAGAGAAGGCTGAATCCTGGATTGTGACATAGGTAACCTGTAAATGCAGAAAATAATCCCAGAGACAATCATTAGGACCGTCCCCACCATCCCGAACCCGATGCCGCACCCCACGTGTTGAGAATCGGGAGCCTGGGGCATTTTAAACTCGGGGGGGAACTTTATGGTCTGATTGGTCACCACCGAGCTCAGGTTCCACAGGAGAGGTATGAGGGACATCATGGCGGCCAACAGGCACAGCGCACCTGTAGCGAAAAATGCCAAGCGGACTGGGGACTCCACCATCCCAAAGTAGACGTTCCTCAAAGCATATGCTCCAGCAGCATTCCCACAAAGCCCCACAAGCAGAGACAGGAGCATGAGAACCTGACCTGCCACAATCTCCGGTGGCGTGAAGTCCTCTGTCAGGCTGATGTACTGGCAGTGCATGACCTTAAAGCCAGGGGTCACCAGGGTGTAGCTGTTGAAGCAGGCCCGCCAGATGCCCACCCAGGCCACCCCGGAGCTGATGACCTCCCTGTCAGACACCTGCCAAACCCTCCACTGGATGAGTCCAAGGGCCACGGCGGTGAGCGTCCAGCCCACGCAAGCCAGCCAGAGGGCGGCGAGCTGGGGATGGGCAGTGTGAGCCAGGTAGGTCATAGCAGTGGAGCCACAATGGAGCTGAGTTACCAAGGAAGTACTGGTCCCACCCAAACAGGGCATCATTCAGAGATCAATAGCAGGTGGAAGGTGTCATGTTGTACCTTCAGCATCACACTTCATATCCAGCAAGAGAGAGCGCCGAGGCTGCAGCTCGTTCACCCTCGTTCTCGTTTTCACTCTCTCTCCACCTTGCAGGTTGTCTTTTTTTCTGACGGTCTCTTGTCACCTGGGTTACCTTTCAACCAAGCACCTGCAGCTCCCTCTGAGCGGACAGAAACAGACGCCCTTTCAGTGTCGCAGAGCTCTTCCTCCTCTACTGTAAAGGTTTTGGTAAAATATTCAAAATAGTGAGTTAATGTGCTGTCAAACTGGTATATTCCTTTCTATCCACAGCTGTGTTGGCTAACAAGCACTACATACTACACCATGTTAACAGACCAACTGTGAGCACGTGCTACTGAAAGCAGTGTAAGAAAAAACTCGACTAAAATCTAAACTGATGGAATAAGAAACAGAAGGAAATGAAGCTTATCATTATAATTTCCCACAATCTAAGATGGCACACATGTACTAATGAGAAAGCAGAGAACTCATATCTGTAATACTTTTGTTCATCAGTTTCATCCCTTCAAATGTAAAAATGTAAAAGATAGTGAAAAATACAGTATATGCCTGCTATTCAAAATATGTATGATTCAATATATATTAATTCAAAAATGATAAATCTGACACTTAGGCTGAGTATATGATTGACCAGATAAGATGAAAGTATTAAAATAAAAGATTTCACATAACTTTACAGACTGCAGAGTCTCAGTTCAAGCTCTTCATTTTGTCCCGTACCTGAGTGCTGTTTGCTCGAGGACGTTGTGGGCCGTCTTCAATCTGAACACCTTGATTCACACACGCAGCACAACACTTCCTCTTCTCCCTACCAACAACCTAGATAGTTTCCTGTCATGTCATGAAACTGTAAATTATTGACAGTATACAGGCTCTGACGGAGGCGTTGTTGTTGCTGTACTTTAGGCTTTATGTGTGCCCTTACTTTCAACTCACCGTTTTGTTGTTTGTGTGCTTCACTGCTTTTCCAATTGCATTTATTACATTTCCAGCTGGCGTACTTATAGGTCTTCTAGGATCCGAGATTATGGAAGTGCTCTTCCGGTTTCTGGACGATTTGCAGGTTTGCTGAAAAAATGTGATTGTTTTAGAAACTCACTAATGATTTACTTCCAAACACAGTAAAATCATTGCAGTTGGGTTTTTTTACTAAATTAACGTGATTAAAGTGCTGCCTTACTGGAATCCGGCATTCATTTTCCCTCCTAAAAGGAAATAACAAAACCCTATTCTCAGAATAAAAGTAAGATCCTGATCTTTTTTCCAACATGTGCAGTAAAAGTCCATGGGGGGGGCAGGTGCTGGGAAATGTCCCAGCATGGGGCTGTAAAAGTGTCTTGAGTTGAGCAATGGATGAAAATACGTCATCAGAGATCACAAACCGGAAACGTCTGTATTTCACATGATTATGAAATACTTGCTGAGGTGCACGCTGAAAGATAAATAAATCCTGAGAAAAATGACATGAAAGGGAGAAATTCATGCCAATATTATAATCAAATAAACAAACAAAACATGTTTGTGGTGTTAAGTGACGGCTTGCCATCACCTCCATATTGTTTGGTCATGAAAAGAAGACCGCTGTAACCTCCGACAGTCTTCTCAGCCGATCCAACCCAACAAAGCAAACAGCATAAGCACCAACTGCTTTTGGATGTTTCAAAGGTTTCAACATGGGACCCATTATTTGTTAAGTCTGATAGCGAGATTCTAAACGGGAGGCTCCGATTGTTTTAAGAGAAAAAAGTTTTTTAGGGCTTTTTTTAATTTGATTTGGAGTTTATTGACAGAATGACTTGATAAATGTGCTGATAAAATTGTTGCCAAGTGGACTGTTGCAGTAAAATGTCATAAAAAGTCGACCTATGTTATTAGATGTCAATAAGACAAGACATAGTCACCAGATTCCTCTGCTTTATCTTTTTATTGCTTTGAAAGGTGGTGAAATAGTACACTGCATGTGTGTGGGCCGTACACAGTGTAGCCAGGGCACGGCCACATCAGGCCACATCAGGCCACATCAGTCCATGAAGCAAATAAATATACACTGCATGTAGGGAGTCCCCTGAATGAGCCAAACCAGAGAGTAAAGTGCTAACGTTTAGAGTAACCTCCACACAAACACCAGCTGTGCCTCAGTACCTTTTCTACTTTCTCAGAGTAAATCAGTCAGTGAGTCCAGTGCTGTCGTATAGTTTTTGGATGGGAGTTTCAGCTAAAAGAACCAAGTGGTAAAGAAAACCTGGAAGATTCCATGTAACAAAACCATCCAGGGAAAAATGTGTGCATTATTGTACAGAAAACCAGGAATCAAGAATTAAGAATCGCCTCTTATTCTAACATACATTACAGATTTCCTCTCCAAAATGAGATATTCATCATATGAGGAAATGAGGGAAGAGTGTTTTGTTCTAAAAGCCGGGAAGATATCTTAATATCATGGTTGATAAGATAACACTGTATTTTTAACCTAACATTTGTAGCATTGTGGAATCAAACTCTTAAAATTTCATTATATAACAAAAAACAAGTACATCATGAGTGCAAATAAACTAGTGGGGAAACATTTCCCCTTTTCTCCAGAGAAGCTTTCAAAGAGGCTACAATAAATTACTAGAAAATATCACTTTAAAACACATGTTAATTATAAACCCAGCCACACACACGATGCAGCGAGCTCATGATGCAACTTAAATACAGCAATTCAGACTCACAAATACTAAAATGGGACACTGGAAGGTAAACCACAACTAAAGTTCTGTGTTTACATAATGGTTGAGAACGCTGCCGTGTTTCACCCCCCCTTCATCTTTAGGGGGCACTGAGGTGCAAATACATACAGGACATTCAGTTTTACACCATCTAAACTCAGTGTCTCAGTATCAAACACTCCACTTGAAAGGAGTCTATAAAAAGTTTGACTTTTCTGCAGATTGAAGGCTCAACTTGGAGTCTGACAGAAATAAAACGCTGGTCACCATTAGCAGCGATTGTGTTCGATACTCCATATATATAAGTGTTCAGGAATTATAACTTCAATATGCAACGACAGTAAATCATAAACACCTTGACTTTGGTATTCTAATGGATGTAAAAATAGATCATTCAGATGACGTTCAGGTTTGTGTTGCGATTTTCCCAAAACTTACCGTCAACTTCTAATAGAGTCTAGAACAAAATTTACTAGACGGCAAACCGAGATAAATCTTTCAACATTTCTGGTGCAGCAGACTGCAGAAAGGATGAAAGGGCGACATAAAAATCATCTTTGTTTATCATCGTCAGTACGGTAAAAGAGAAATCTCAAGAGGAGACCTTTGTTCCGTGGCTGCCAGCCCATTTTCACCACAGTAACGTTTCCAGGAAGCGTTTTAGGAACTCACGAACTTTACCTGCAAGTCTAGGCAATTAAAGTTTATTAAATATAATTTCAGATTTGCACTAAAGCAGAAAAATTAAATCACAAAACCGTCCGTCAGTCTCCCTTTCTGTCTCTACATCCTCTGTGCAATATCCATTTAAACATCACAGCTTGTTCTTGTCCAGTCGTTGTACAAAAATTGAAGAAGTATCTTCACCAATTCTTAGTCTAATTGACTCATCTTAGTTCCTAATTTAGCTCCTGAGGCTCTTTATAGAACATTTGGTTAAAATATTAATTCTGAGTAACAATCCACTGGAATGAAATACAGGCTTGAAATCGTCTCAGCCATGAACTCACACAATTTAACAATTTCATTCAAATTAAATATTAAAAGGGCACCTGTCAAATGTCATGTCATGTCAAATAGACATGTCTCCCAACTTCCTGGTGCCCCATTCTTGATCCAGTACTTCTTCTGCTACACCAGATGCTTTTTTAGTTTTTAGAACATCAGAGCAGCCGCCTCTGCTCCAGCGGCAGACTGTCCACCAGGCATTTCAGCTGCTCCTCGCCGAGCTTGATCTTGTCCTCTAGTTTACGCTGCTCGATGATGAGGGCCGACTTCATCTTCACAAAGTGGCGGTAGTCGTCCAGGCTCTCCACGTCCAGGTGGGCCTCCATGATGCCAGAGACCAGCCGCTCCCGACGGTCCAGGTTCTCCTTCAGCTCCTTGGCATCCTCGTGCTGCCGCATCAGCAGCGTGCGCTTCTCTGTGAGAGTTCGCTGATGAAGGATTGACATTGGTAATTATTCAGTAGATCAAGTGGATGGTATGGATGTCATCTATGCATTATCTGAACAGGTTAGAGAAAGATTCCGATTTCCCCCCCATTCCCTCACGTGAACGAGGTTGTTACCTTCTCCTCTGGTGGGGCTTCGTCCTCCAGGCTGTTGAGAGCGTTCTCCACCCGGGCGAGCCGCCCTGACAGCGACAGCAGCAGGCTCACCACCTTGTCCAGGTCGCCCACAAACATGCGGAACTTGTCCAGCTGGTTGGACTGACAGAGGCGCTGCACGGTGGCCTCCACCTCACGACCCAGAGCCTCGTTGTCCTCCACGTCCTCCTGCAGGCTGTGCCGTGCCTCCCGCAACACCTCCAGCTTCCCCGCCAGGCTGGAGATCAGCTCTTGCTGCAGAGCGTGAAGAAAACAAATTTAGAGATCAAAACAAGGAAGGAGTAAGATTCCCTACTCTCCCTAGGAGCAAATTCAAAAGCAAGTTTCCATTTACAGACTATTAAAAAATGTCAAACTTCTGTCCAGATAGACTGAGGCTGATTAACTGTGTTATAAAACATAATATTACATGCTGTGTATTTGTCAATGGCTGAGTTTGACCTTTTTACTGGCGAGGTCGACATCAAGCTCATCCTCAGAGTCCTGCTCCTCCAGCTGCTCCTGCATGTCCTTCATCTTGATGAGGAGTTCGGCTTTGGGAGCCGATGTGTTGTAGTAGGAGGAGCTGGGAACCAGGGAGGTTGCTACTGATGCATTCACATCCTCCTCCTCCCTCCTAACACATGTAAACGCAAACACAGCTGAGCAGAGGTTCAAACACATTTTGTTGTTTCAACTCTTTCCAGAAGCCACGAATTCAGGTCAGATTTTTCAGAAAATACAGAGTGATGCATTGTTAGACATGATGTTGTTTCTACTTTAATTTATGTTCTTGCATACTGTCATCTATGTGCGTGATCCATTTCCCCAATATTTATTCATAATGCCATTTGTTATAGTCATTGAGATAAGGAAGACATTTGGGAATTTTACAGACAGGGAATATGGTTAACAACAATCTTTTTTTTTTGACCAACAATAGTCAGAATACAGATAGATCTAGGAGAGCGTAGTCAGGGTATTTTAGATTCCATCTGCCATCAGCAGATGAAAATTGTCTACACCTTAAAAAACAAGCAACTACAAATTATTCGTGTAGGTTTGAGAGGAGATAACTGTAATGAGAAATGTGTCCATCAGAGGGCAGGCTGAAAAATATCAAACCTTCAGCTCACTCTTGTCTGGCTGTCAATAAAAAAAAAAAAACCCTTTCCAGCATTTATTCGTCAAGAAAACATTAACTTGTTAATTTAGTTCATCAGTTTGATATAATTACCTTAGACTATTTGTGTTTCATTTTTACATATCATACATTTCACGATTTTGATTCAAGTTAACAAAAACTAACAGATTCCTGAAAGGATGAGAGGGCAAAAAAGATGGTAGTGTCTTGCTCAAAGAAACCTCAGCAGGACGGATACTGGGCAACAGCAGGTTTGGTAAATTCCAGCCCTTTCTGGATGCAATTACAATTAGTTCAATCAAAATACACACAGCAGCTGGAAAAGAAACATTTAACCAGCAGTGGGCCTTAACTGGCGCTGGACACGTGACTGTACTGATAAAATTTCCCACCTGTCCTGGTTCCTGGGTGAAGAGATGAGCAGCCTGGAGCCAGCGGAGGCCCTCCTGCGCTGGTGGGCCCCTTCCAGGATCTGCTCCTCTGTGGGGAAGAGTCCTTCCATCAGATCCATGGTGGTCATCCTGCCACTCTGATCCAAGATGTCCACCAGGGACTTGTCTTTACCCATGATGTCCCTGGCCAGCTCCTCTCTCTTGGCGTCCTCCTCTGAGCGCAGAGCTCCCGCTGAACTCAGCTCAGAGGCTGACTCCTGGACTGGCTCTAGAGCCTGAGGCACGTGCTGAGCGGCCTGGCGGGTGTAGGCGCTGAACAGGGACGAGGCCGGGCACTCTGTGGAGCTCAGGGAGGGGATGTGGGGCGGCGGCTTGAAGATGCCGCAGGTCTCGTTGGTCTGAGGCAGGTAAGCCCTGCCCTCTCGCTCCGAGCTGCTCTCAGCGTGGACGATCCTCACAGGGACTTTCCTCACCAGGCTGTTCACATCCATCTCAGCTGGGAGCTTCAAATGAGTTTCTGACCTGGACAGGAAACAGAGCTCAGTATCAATACCTGAAATTATTCATCTGTTAATCTCTCAGCAACAAAGTTGAACTCATTTTCAAACCTGTAACCTGTGACATAGCATGAGATGCAGCAGATGCAGTCAAAGGTTTAAACTCTCCTGTGTAAGAATATTCAGACATCACAAATATCATGGAACCTTTAAATAAACTGTACAACATGAACAAAAATATGCATCGCCGGTTTAAAAAAACCCATCCATCTATGAATGAAGTATCGAAGAGTATGGCCATGCATTTTTTTTTTAAAAAGGGATGATCGTACAGCAGAACTGCAAACCAAAGGTCACAGCAGCCATGTGGCTTCAACAAAATTACAGCCTCTAGTTGGATTGGTCTCCGGCCACAAAGGAAATCAACTACAAGCACAATCGAACGCTGATCTTCCTCTATACATTTGCACATCTCAGACATTTTCAGCGTGACAATACACTTATCTTTAATCCTTTGTGGTACATGAGGAAGGGTTATTTGAAGTCTGAGGTTTGTATCGTTTATCACTGCCCGACTTTCCTTCCATGTTTTCTCTTTATTTAAAGCTCATTACAACAGAATGGAAAAGCTTTACGCGAGGAGGGGACCTGAAGCACTTTGACTAAGCTGCTTACCTGAGCGTTGAGTCATCCTGCAGGAACACGGCTGGCGGCTTGTCGGTCAGTCTCTGTGGTGCAAACTGTGGCGAGGGAGACCGCGGAAGTAACAGAGCGGCCGTCCAGGTGGAGAACAGGGACGAGGTGGAAGGTGGCTGCTGCTCTCTCTCCTCCTCAGTTTCTACACCTTCTCTGCTCATGTCTGCTCCGGACGTCCTGCTGAGGTGAGGGGAGCTGGCTGGGGCGGGGCCGGCGGAGGAGTTCTGGGCAGCAGCATGGTCCTTGGTGTCAGAGCTGGAGCTGGACAGAGGCTGGAGCACTGCCGGATCTGCCGGATCTGCCTGGGCGCCAGCGAGGAATTCCTGGGAGGAGGATGTGGTTTCTGGGACTAAATGGGGCCTGGGCGGCGGCAGGAGGCCCTTGGTTTGTGGAAGCTGGGATGGGTGCTGTGAGCCAGGGTTGGGGCTGAGGCTGTGAGGGCCCAAGGAGTGTGTGGTGTGGGAGGGATTGGCAGCATCTGGTTTGGTCCTGTGGTCAGTGAGGCCTGGGCTCTCGTTTCTGGGGACTGAGGGGGCCGACTGTGGGCTGTGGTCGGGCTGGTATCGCAGCCTGCTTTCCGTTTTTACTCTAGAGGTCAAAATAAAGACAAACTTCATTTGTACCTGAGGGCAAAGTCTAATTTTACTTTCTTTACAACTAGATTTCTGTTGTGTGTGCAATGTTTCTGTACATTAGGTGTAGTTTCTGTACAGCTTTGTTTATGGTACAAGAAGTCTATTCCTTTTTGTGATATACATATATCAGTTTAGATGTTTAGCAGGAGAAACCTCCGTTTACACACTGGTACTCATACATACGGCCTATATGTACTGTGAGTTGTTGCCCAGTTTCTTCCTGGTGCTACTGAAAATCACAAACTCCACCAAGACAGCATGAGTCAAATGTAGTTTTTTAGCTCTGTGTAGAAATACAAGCCTGTAACTCTGGTGGTTTAAGTACATCAAGATTTTCATTTTGCAATTCTGTGGGTACGTTTGATAAATAAATTCAATAGCTAATTTTGGAAAATAAGCATAATGTTTAAGGCCGACGTTCACAAGAAGTAGTTCACCTGGCTAAAGCACCAGGAAGTTGTCTGATGTTTATTTGAACCACACCAGTGGATACTCTGCCTATGGTGCAGGATCTGACTTAAAGAAACATTTCATCAAAATAAATGTTTTTATTACACCAATCTTGACCTTTTTAACATGCATTAAAATCTTGTTCAAACCCCACTAATGGTGTGAAGGATGTAAGACTAGAAAGAAGGAATTTGAGCAACTCTTTGCTGGTTGAATGTTAGGGTTAGAGTAGGGTTAGTACACTTCCTGAAAGGTGTTTATGTCGCCCCCCAAGGCAGCATGTTAACAAAAGGCGCAAATGCTGTGGATTAGTTTCACCACTCAGCCAAGAGAGTGATCATGTACGCAACAGACAAGTGTTTAAGGATAAAATGATACACTCTCCACCCGCCGTAAATCACCTGTAACTGCACAACACTTTTGTAAATCTGGGTGTAGTTTGTACAGGAGTCCAAGAGATACTGTTGGCATCAACATGAGCTCCAACAGGACAACATAAGGTTGGGAAGAGATCTACTATGACAGAAAATTATATTTATCTTTTAGCTCAGGAAACCTGAGCCGAGAGGAGTTCTCTCTCGGCACTGACATACGTTCCACATTTACATCGACAGGTTAGAGCGAGCAGGTAGGCGTCCTGGTGGACACTGTGGAAAGTGCAGCGGTCAACTGTTTGACCTTTCTTTAACTTGGCCATCCTGCTTCCCTTCAGCTAGTTGGATATTTATTATACTGAACACTCACTGAGCATTAAACATATCACAGCAAGAGTGATGAGTAAAGAATTGCCCATTTGTTTATTTTTATTTATTGGTTTGATTTTTGGACTGAATGGATTTCATTACTTTTTTGTCTCTGTTGTCTTCTGTATTATCTTTTGTATGTACAATTATCTCACCTGGTGGGGTAACTGCTCTGCTGGCCGTGAGGGTCTCTCCATGGTGAAGGAATATTCTGCAAAGCAAAAGTAAAGGGCCTCCTTACTTAACTCTGCAAATGCATTTATGAGTTCTTAAGTTTATTTGAATGAAAACATCCTGTTTAATTCAATAAATACAGTGAGTTTTCTTGTCACTCTCATGTTGGAATGAATCTTGACCTATCGAGGACCTATTTGACTTCTACCACATTCTGGGCTTCTCACCTGTGTATAGAAGTCTGCAGAGGGAGAAGATCGGGATCTCTCGTGGATGCACACAGCCTTCTCCTCAGCATCTGCATCCAAAATGTTCTCCGCTGAGTGATACCTCCCTTGCGTCTTGGCCTCTGATGACTTCTTCTGTTTGTTCCACGTGGCCTGATACTCAGCGAAGGTCCCAAGCCTCTGCTGCTCTAGTAAGACCAGCTTATGTCCAGGGCTGAGGTGGTTGGGGTCTGCAGATGGGTGAGCCTCCTCTGGATCTCCAGAGGTTCTCCCTTTGGGTTTGCCCGTCTCACCAAGGTCTGTGTTCAAATTTGATCCCTGACTGGACTTCATCACAGGCCTGGAAAATGCTGGTTTGGCCTCAAAGACCTTCCTTCGCTCTCCGAAAGACCCAGTTTGAGGTTCTCCCTCTACTCCCACTCTGTCTATCTTGTTAGGCTCTGAGAAGGAGTGCGTCCTCTTGGCCAGGGGGAAACGCTTACGTCCTCTAATGCGTCCATTGGTGGTTTTAACTACTGGGGCCTCTGGCCCAAGGGGCTCTAGGTCTCGTCTCTGGAAGGAGGTAGCTTGGAGGACCCTGGCCTGTGCCTCTTTCAGGTGGTCCTTGTAGGTGTTGGAGAAGGAGACACCACAAGACGTAGAAGTCTTTGTGGATCTCCACTCCTCTGCCTCTTCATCCTCTGAGTCACATATCAGGGTTGCAGCGCTGCGGCTCTTTTGCAGCTGAGCTCGCTTCTGCTGGATCTCATTACGGAGGGTGGTGGCATAACGGTCACCGCGTCGATTTGATTTTCCACTGCTGGCAGTCATGGTGTCAGCGGCATCCTGGGTGGACACAACACCCGTGGTCATAGATCCTGGTTGCCTCTCAGCCAGAGTCCTACTCTCCTGGGCCAGGGAGTGGAGAAGTGGGGTCTTCAGGGGGGATATTCTGTGATCTTCTTGAGGCACCCATGGGTCTTGGTGCCTTGAAAGACTGACCTTCCGATCGTTACTTTGATGTGTTGGGAAATGTCTTTTCATGTCATTAGCGTGTCCTTCACCTCTCTTTGCAGCATCCTCTGGGCTGCGGCTTCGAACACAAAGTTCAGCGGTTTGGTGGTCATAATGTAGACCATTCCCCAGATGGGAATTAGCATTGCGCTCCTTATTTTCACTGTAAGGCATCTGGGACTGAGGTGGAGAGTATTTTGCCTTAATGTTTGACTTCAAGGAACTTGGGAAGCCTGGTTCATTGCTGTTTACCAAGTGAGGTTTCTCCGTTTCCCCTCTACGGCCCTCTGCTTTGCCCTGCCAGGCATGGAGCTCAGCAGCTTGCTTGCTTGCCAGGCCGTAGTATCTGTTGTGGCCCCCATTCTCCAGATTTGGAGTCGCAGCTGAACTTGCCATGGATACCGTGGAGTGCCGGACCTGTTTGCGGCTGACAGCATTTGTGGGCAGATCCTGGAGGCTGCGATAGTAGCTTCCTACACTCTGAATCTTGGTGGGAGGAGCTGACCTGGTCTGCAGGTAGAGGGCGCTTTCATCACTGTATTGCCTCTGGTGAGCAGGTAGTCGGGTGTAATGCGACTGTCTGACATCATTGCTGGACAGGGAGAAGAGTTTGTTAGGGTGCAGCTTGTTATGGTTGTGGTCAGCTGCCGTGTTGGGATGGAGGAAGTCTTTGGTGGGCAGGGGGTTGAAGCTATGTCTGGCCTCGGAGGTTTTCTCCTGGTGAGATCTGAGGCCATTCTGATCATTGCTTTCTGTCAGTTTTTCAATTGACCTGCCTTTGCTCTTTGCTGGACCACTGGGCCCTTCAGAGTAAGGGAACACCTTTGTGGCGGAAAAACTGTCACTGCGCAGGGGAGGAGGGGGGGGAGGAGGAGACTGGGACTTCTTCTCTGGTAATTGCCACACTGGGCCGATGCTGGGTCTCCCTGCAGTGGAGACCTGAGAGGCAGGCTGCTCCTCACCCTGTGACCCCTCCCAGCTTCCATTCCCCAGCATCGGCTGCAGGTACCTGGGCCGCTCGGCATGCTGAGGCCCTTCACTCTGAAGGCCCTTGAAGAAAATGCTTTCAGTGCTGGTACCCTTCCTACCAGATGTGCTGGGGTCATGAACAGGAGGACTGGAGCCGCTAGAGAAACAGCTGAACCCAGAGTCTCTTTTGCCTCCTTGTCCACAGAGCGGCTCAGCGCTGCTGATGTATTTAGCTGGAGAAAGATGACCTGGTGGGTAGGAAGGAGAGGGACGTTCCAGTTGCTCCAGTTGCTCCATGTTGTTCACTGAGCTGAACTGGCTGGTTAGTTGATGCTGGATGTCCTGGTCCCCTTGAGTGGATGACTCTTTGGGCCTGGTGTGTAATGTCACAAAAAATGTTTTTGAATATGATAAATTATTGTTATGCTAAGTCATAATGCTACCTTGTTACTTTCTGCTTGAGAAGTGACTTAAAATTACTTTTAATAAAAATCTCATTCACACACACACACACA
Source organism: Gadopsis marmoratus (assembly GCA_036023855.1). NCBI lineage: Eukaryota > Metazoa > Chordata > Actinopteri > Centrarchiformes > Percichthyidae > Gadopsis > Gadopsis marmoratus. The sequence goes on from JAVQJF010120882.1 coordinate 79,991, forward strand.
CACCACCACCATCTGATCGGGCTTCTTCTCTGTTTAACGCACAGGGAACCTAAAAAGACTCACCTTGCTTGATGTTTTGGCTGCCAGACTGGTGCTGGAGTGGCCTCTCTCCTGGAGAGCTCCGAGTCCTCTTCTGTCAGCTTGGAGTGCCAGGAATGGGGCCGCAAGCCTGGATCAGTCTTCCTGCAAAGCAGTGGGTCAAAACACTTCACACAATCACAAAAGGAGTATTTTACATTTCAGCTTATATTGTGATTTCTGTCATATCAAGGACAGATAGCAGGATTCTGCAACTACAATAGTTTAACAGTGGGTTGCTGTCCCAGGAGATTACATCTCCAAACAACCAAAACAACATTTACAGATAAGAGCCACATCCCAAAATCAATATTTAATGATGGTATTGTCAATAACGAATATCAGTAGGACTGCATCCATACTACGGTAGGAACCCTAAAACGATAAACTGTACTATCCTCTTTGCTCACACCACACTTGCACATACCCTTGCCTGAAGCGGTTTTTCCTGGAGAGCATGTTGACAGAAGAATTACACGTGTTATACATCATATACCATGTGAACACAACCAACTCACAGCACATGAGGGTGAACAACACTGGGATGAATAGAACTTTAGGACAAACTAGCACAAATATACAGATTAAAACTAAATAATATTTGTTTTAAACAGCTACCACCACACTTGGGCTAAAACACAGTGTACAATCTTACAAAAGAAACACAAAGCACAATGTAAACCCTTGATGACCAAAGATCACTTAGGTTCACCAAAAACTACCTGCAAACACAACATGGCATGGGACATGGCTGGACGATGGTACCTCATAGAGCTTCGTAAAATCTTTGTGAGAAAGCTCCTCGCCACATGCACCTCGGTTTCTGACGGCATTGTGAGTGGCGATACAACATCAACCATTTTAGCCCTGATGGGCAGCAAGTGGAGGAAGGAGAAAAAGGAAGAGGACATGCCGTATCAGACATTAACAGAAGCGATGACAAGACACAGAATAACACATCAAATTAAATGTCTCTTCTTTCTGAAGAAAAACTAGGAAATTAGAGAGGGTTAAGGTCAAGAGCATTAGGCCAGTCTTAGTTTTGCTATTACAATACAATGCAAGTGAGACAGCAACATGAAATCAAACTACTTTAATGTCTAATATACTAACCAACCTACCACCAGGTCACCTGTGAACGTCTACTGCACGTAGTGCTGCAGTTTTTGTTAAACCTGAGACTTATCCTCATACAGGCATCCCACCGCTCCTTCAGATTTCCAAAACACTACAGGGGGGTGGACCGCCTGCTTGAAGTTAAATGTCAAACTGAAACAAGGCAAAAGATCAAAAACAAGAGGAACCACAACTCTAATTTGCATCAAAGCTGTGCTAATAATGTCCGAGATTTCATTTAATTACAGCTGTCTCAGTAGGACAATCACTTTTAAAATGCTGATTTGGGACTGCTTTAGGACCAGATCATGGAGTGGACTGTCTCACTGAATTATCTTTAGTGCCTTGTCCAAACAAACTTCACGTTGGGTGGAACCTATGACCACCCTCATTGTGCAGGACTTTTACAACAGGAGCTTATCTGCTTAGCTTTTAGAAACATTTGACAGATGTGAGACGGATCCACAGACGCTCCCCCAACCTCCCACGCAGTTCAAACTGAAAAAGTGTTTTTCACAAACTAAAAACTTCTTAGGACAAACTATACTCGCATAATTGATTGTTTTGGGATTTTTCTCTTTAAAATTTCAAAATGCTGACATTTGGGGAGGTTGTTTTTCCAAGGTCAGTCAGACTTAATTGAAATCTCTCAGCCAAGTGAGAGTTCAGTCACCTCGAGTGAAACTAGAACCCTGCCAGGCCACGATGGAGACGCTGCATTCTTTCAGCAGAGGAATGCAGGGAGGCCGTACCCTCGTTTCAAGTGAGACATCTATGTTGACCATCTGCCAGGAGCAAAGAGTTTCCCAGCCGTTGCAGCGGAAAGAAGGACGTGCGACGCCTCTTTTCTGCCTTTCTAACGATACTACACCCGTCTCCGATTTCCTTACCGTTGCTGGTTTGCACTTGTACTCTAATCTCTCAGGGGACCAAAAGCACATTTGGCACTAATCCTATCAAGGTGCTGTGGTTTGTTGATGTTGGGATTTGTTAAGAGTCATTTTCCATAATTACAATAAAGACAAAAATGTAAAATCAAAAGTAGTAAAGGAACAGGAACTTTGTGTGTCCAAACAAACTCCCGCACAATAGAAATGCAAATGTAACTTGTTGTACAGGGCTGAGGGTCTATTGTCATACAGCTGGTTTGTCACAGATATTCCACAGGGGAGGAGACGCCACCGTTCTGTCCCAGGAAACACGAGCCGAACTAAGGCTCACTCACTCACTCACGGCAAGAAAAGGACTAAAATATGAAACTGAAACACAGTTGACCCAGTTGGCTATGAGTGCATACGTCAGAGAGGATTTAATAAAGCTGCATAAAGTGCAGTAAAAAAAAAAGAAAAGATATCAGCAGTGGGCTGAAACAAAAAATAACTTTCTGACATTAAGAAGCTAAAAAAAATTTTTTTTAATTATTATTATTAAAATTTTCATTAAACAATAGGTGTGTCAGGAAAACAACTAAAAAGTCAAGTTATGTACAAATCTTTGCAAACACTCAATCTCCATCTTATCAAGTCATTTCTATCCATTATTAAGTACTAAAACCATATTTTATAACACAAGAGAAATAGCCTGCCACTGTAGTTAGAATATTTCGGTCTGTACCTTTAAATCTCAATTACAGACAAAAATGACTGGATGAGCCTTTTGCTGTCAACTTGCTTGGGCGTCTCTTAATGAAATAAAGTGAAATGAAGCAACAACATGACAAAACATGGTAACTTACCAACTGTTTCAAATAGTTTAGAGTTTTGTTTGTGTGCAAGTTGTTGTGCTCTACACCAAAAAAACAAAACAAAAAAAGGGACACTTCCACTCCACTTCCCCACAGCCGACTCCTTCGAAAACACTCGAGGACAGAAAAACAGAGGCGCACTTTGACACCACGACTCCCACAAGTCTGACAGAGACGAGCGCTCTGAGGAATCTGGGAACCCCATGACCAAAAGCTGCCCCCCCCCCCGTCCACACAGAAGGTTTCCTCTGGGATTACAAAGAGGGATTTGAGGCGAGGGAGAGGATTGTGCTGCGTCCTTGCTGTAATCTCGTGTTTGGGCCGCTGGGAAAGTACAATATATATATATATATATATATACACGCCACAACTGCTCACAGTTTGTCACGAGCTATAGAGGATTCAGGTCAACTGTTGTGTTCAGGTTAAAATATTAACATTCTCAGTGAAATACTGTAAAGGACAAGTGGCTCTGAGGTCTGGTTTTTGACATTTTAAACTTGGCTCTGGCTGTTAGATTTTGATAATGTGGAGACTGATACAAAACAGGATTTGCTTCAGTTATCTGCCTGATATTTCTCCATCACTACTTTATATTTTACAACCCCGAATTTCTGCCGAAGATGTTCTTCAGCGTCCTTGTCAGGAAACATAACACAGACAGGAATGTTTGGCCCAAGCCGACGTCTGTTTTGAGAGATACCAGCCAATGTCAGACCGGGTGGAGGGAGGCAGAGAGGCTGCAATCCTGCAGTTCAAAAAACAAATCATGTGCGTTTGAAGGGAAGTTACTGCTTATTATCCACTCAGAGGGCCTATGAGTCACTTATTTTAGGTCTCAACATTAGGGATTTGAACAGACTGATTTTTCACGTGACACCATCAGGTGGCTGCTATGAAAAAATAATAAATAAAAAGAAAGACTAATAATCTTTGTCATCTGTTAGCACCTTGCTAAGGAAGTGGGTTCTTTGTATTTGTTACTAAACATATGTACATCCTTACAGAACAAAGGTTAGTTAGCAAATAACTGATGTGCAGTGAAATATTTAGTTGACCAGTGTGATGATATTTACCTTTCAACAATAATAGTTCACCACCATTTCATTTCCTCTCTGAACCATCGTCTATCACCCTTTCATTTGCAGCTCCTATCACACAGCTCACTTGCTGATGCACCAGGTTGCTGGTGTTGGAGCCCAGATAGGCAGCAGCCTGTGGGGCCGAACTCGCCCTGCTAAGCTCTAAACACGACGACACAATAGAAAGTGCCAGCGTCATCACAGCTGGGCTTATCGGTGTGTCACTGCCTGCACCGGCAACAAAGAAATACAAAAACAAGAAGAGAATAAAATGTACTGGAGAAAAAAAAAAAAAGAAAAAGTACAAGCTTTGACACAATGCAAACCTGAAGATGACCAAAAACATCTGGCTCTGTTTTCGCAGAATCCAGACTGATATCAGGCTTTTCCATATAACCGTCCACAACAGCAGCCCTGTAGAAACTAATTTTTATTATCGTTTAATCTGCAGATCATTAAAAAAGTCAATTTCCAAAAGCTCAAGTTGTCATATTTGAAATAGCTGTAAACACAACCTACAAAAAAAATGCTACATTTAATTACCCTGGGTGGTAACGATTAAAGTAAAAATCAAAAAGGATAACAGATGTTTACACAAAATATTAGCCTTTAAATGTCCATACGAGTCGAACCCTGGTGGCACGCTAAATGGTTTGTTTCTGCATAAACGTCAGGTCCAGATTTCGGTGCCGACAGACTCTAAAAGGGTTTCTCAGCATAGAGAGAAAGTGACAAAGTTCAAAAATGGCCTTGTTTCTCATGCATTACACTTACTTGAAGGGGAAAAGAATCTGGCACATACGTCCCATGACTCAACGTGTATTTTGACGTATTTATATTTACATATATATACACACGTCAAAGAAATATCTACGTGCTTTCTAGTTTCCAAAATAGATGCTCCTTTGGTAATATTTGTGCAGATAGATCTGTTGCCGAGCACAGGCTCAAACACTTGTTGCTCAAGGACACTTCTGTGAATCAGTGCACGAACCTGAAAATACTTAAGATCGGCAGTTAACAGCAGGCTGTGCTTTGCCTGTGTGTGAGAGGGACAGCAGGTTTAAGAGCTGTAACACTAATTTAACACAAACAATTTGAGTTGTAAATTCGGGCTGAGCATCTCTGTGTGTGTCTGACTGATTCTTCTGCTGCAGCAAAGATTTAGTTGAACGTGTATCAAATGTTTACCTGTACCAACATTGTCATCCGTCCTTGTTCCGCCTTCAGATTGAATCCTCAGGACATTAAAAGAAGAAAGAAAAGAAGAAAAAAACCTTTCCCTTCATGCAATTAGCATCAGCTTACAGAAAAAAAAAAAACATGGACTAACTCCCTCTCAACCTTTATGTATCATCTAGATAAAGAAAACGTGGCGTTATCTCAGACTCATTCACCGGTTCCTGATCTAATCCCACTTGTCAGAAAACCAAGTGATTGAATCAGAGGAGATGAAATAAAAGGAATACAGCACAAAGAGCGACAGCGGTGGAGGCAAAGAGGAAGTACCTGGGAGTGAAAATCTTCGCTTTATCTTCTAAAATCTACCACATGTCCAGAGGGAGGAAAGAAAAGCAGCCCGCTCTGGTTGCTGAAGTAGCCAAAGCCCCTGAAAACAATGGGCTCAGCTGTGTGGCCTATCCCACTAAGCAGTGTCAACTCACCTAGGCAACATGGACCGTACCACTCCTCCTGCAAACAGGGGGAGGACGTCTGGCCTAATGCAGCTCTGAGGGAGACTCAACGACATCTCAGAGGGAGTTTTTAAATTTCCCCTCTCAATGAGAGCCTGGCGTTTTCTCTCTAAACCCGCTCAGAGCAAGTGTTTCCTCAGCAGGAGCAGGTTGATGAAACACACCATCGGCCCACCTTTCCCTCCCGCTGACTCGACCCCTCTCTGCAAAGCTGAGCCAACGCCTGCGGCTTTGCAGCTACTAATTGGATTCAGGCTTTAAGACTGTGTTGCCATTTGCCAGTGAGCACATGAGCGTATAAATCTGGCAGTTTAAAGAAGCAACTACAGAGGTTGCAGACAGGCCCAAAGTTACAACAAACTTTCATTTACCGTAAATGATATTGTTGGCGGTCCCCAACATACCCCTGTAGCTATAGAGCAGAGTGATTTTATTTTATAATAAAAACCCTATGCATCTTAGGGTTAAGAGGCTCACATGGACCTTAGTGTCCGTACGTCTGGATCGGCTAAGGCAGACCCAACCTTAATAAGAGCAGTTACACGATGGGGTTGTAGGACACAATGAGCAATGTCTCACTTCTTTCTACATTCTCTTCAGCTTTTGTGTCTGCTGTGTTCCTGTGTCTTCAGCTGCAGGTCACCTTGTTACGTTCATCTTCTGTCGGGGGAACTGTGGCTTTGACCAACACTTACAACACTTACTTTCATTTGACATTTTAGAACTTTTTCCAGAAGTTGCTGACTGAGTAAAAGGGTTTTTCAAAGTAAGGTTACAAAAACCTTTTTTTGAACTGTACCTTCGGACCACCAGGGTCAGGGTCTTATGAGAGCTCTTCACCAGACAGATGGCCTCCCGCCGGGAGCCGCTGAGGGGAACAGCATTCACGCTCACCATTTCATCACCGGCCTGGAGACAGACGGCCGCTGCTGCACTGCCCTCCTCCACCTGAAGTCAGACATCACAGTCGCATTAAGCTGCAGATGATCTAATGGCCCCCTGATAATGGCTCCCGAGAAAATGTTTCAGCTTGACCAAAAGATGTGCGCTTGTCCACAGACTTTATAACTCCCTTTCATAACTGCACAGGGGGAAGCTGGAAAAGCACCTCTGGCGTGGAAATGCTTACGGGTACATAGTCTGTACATGCTAGTAGTAATATTCACGCTTGTGGTAACATGATGAATGTTGAGCCAAGTCTGACATTACAGAGCTGGGATGTACTAAAAATGTACCGTACACAGATAAACTTCTGATTTAGGTAATGACACTCAGAGGCTGTACCTCTGGCGCCATCCTCTGGATAAAAATGTACCATCCGTCGCCTCACTTGTTGTAAAGAAGTCTTGTTTTGCAGCTGTGTAATAAGTTACAGCCTCGGGGGGCTGCTGCCGTGAATATAGACTTTCAGTCTTGTTATTTTATTACAATCTCTTTAACCAATACTAGTCAGATACGTACTATGTTGTGTCAGGTGTTGAAACTAAAACCAGCCAATGAAACAGAGCACAAAGTCACAAAATGTTCCCAGAAAGGTGAGGAACAACAATTTCAACTTCTCCGCCGTCTTTTAAAGGTGGATGTTTCACGCAGGATACTATTTCATCCTCGTCATCGACTAGCACCTGCGGTGGCCGGAAACCTGAGTGTTGCGATTAAAAATTTAATCCTGCACCGCCTGTAACCCGAGGCAGTGGAGGGTGCATCGCTCCACGTAAGCTGCACAGAGCGTTCACACCAGCCACAGCAGCAGATGGAAAAGTTCTTTAAATTCAGTATGTAATGCAACACACAGAAACTACAGTATGATGCTTATAATCCTCAGTAGGTGGGAAGAGAAAAGCATCAATATGTTGTTGTTGATGTTTCCAACACAAATTCCAAATATTGTCTGGCTACAGCTTCTCAAGTGTGAGGCTTTGATGCTTTGTCATATTATAGTAAACGGAGCATCTTTGGGTTTTGGTCAGATAACACGTGACGTTTGATGGCATCACCTTGGGCTCGGATTTGTAAATATTCTGACATTTATAGACAAAACCACACGAAGAACTGATGCTTTATGTCACTGTGCACATGCTAGTACCTGAAACAATACCAGAGTTTCCAAACTGATACAAAACAATTGTTACCTTTGTGATGACCAGAGGCTCTCGGTGCTCGGTGCCTCCCCGCAGGGTGAAGCCCCACGGTGCTTTGCCTCGGAGCAGCACCTCCACCAGCTCTGCAGCCTCTTTCCTGTGCTGCCCCGTGCCGCCCCACATGTCCACCTCCCTCCACCACTTCATCCTTCCTGCTGAGACTCTCAGGTCGTCTCTGTAGTCCACTGCATACATGACGCCTCCGGCTCAGTGGGCTCCATCAGCGCCGGCTCTCTCTGAACGATGCGCCAACAATTATATTACAATTTATTCCAGAGGGATACTTTAATATATGAAATATTAGAGATACAGCAGGTTGGAATGCCATAAAAATGTCCTGTTTAGTTGCACAGAGACTTGTTCCTTAAACTGTGATATCCTCCTGAGAACCGAGGGAGAAAAGAATCTTCCATTGGAAATGGCAGGATGTCCACACCAGGACTCAAACGAGTCAAAAGATATAGACCAAAAACCAACGTCCACTACAGAGGACGGGCATGAATAGGCTGGGCCTCAGGACGATACAGCAATATTATCAAAGTTGGAAGTGTAATGATTAGTTGATCATCAGAAAACAGTTGGCAGCTATTCTGATAATTGACAGATGCCAATAACCTTTGTTTCAGCATCTTAATAGGAATATTTGCTTGTTCTTAGTCTAATAATAAAACAGAATATCTTTAGGTCAAAACAAGCGATGTGAATATGTCCACTGTTACTATTTTCTGACATTTTACAGACCATTTTTTTTAAAGCAAGAATATAATTGGAAGATCGACCGATAATGAAAATAACCTTTGTTTGCGGCCCTAATCTAAATGCTGTAGCATTTGGAAAAGATTCGTTTTTATATCCTGATGACTCATGTAGCTTTTATAGAATATATGTATCGGTTATATAAAAGGCTAATTAGGCAAGTTATTGTAATTAACCTGTAACCCTTTTGATTAAACCACCCACTGTACAAATGTCACAGATCCAGCAGCGTTTCCAGCAGATAAAGTTCCCCCTGACTGATTAAGGCAGAGTACCAGAAACATAACTCCGTGACATTTATTGAATTTGAACACCTTTAACTTACCTGAAGAAGCTCCCAGACGGTCCAGCAACACACAACAACCCTATGTGGCTCCAGCAGGAGCCGGATCCCCTCTGATGGTCCTGAGCTGCATCCCAGGAGCAGCTTCTGTTATCCACGGACCCAGCATCCATGATGCCCCCTGGCGGTGGCGTGCAGCGTCACCGGCCGCATGCTGCCTTCAGGTGCTCCACGTCACATCTTACAAATGTCAAACGTTGGTGAGTGAATGAGTAACAGGTGAGTGGAGGTGATGGCATTATTTATTATATGGGTCTCAATTATGTCAATGTAGCTAATCATTTTAGGTATGATTCGCTCATTATGCTATATATTAACACAACATTTGTATTTTTTAATACAACCGTATTTATATAAGGCACAATAATCAGGTTAATGTTAGCTGCATGTATGTAATTCGTTATGTCGGTGTACTTGCCACTTCTGAAGCCACACACATGCCCAAGGTTTCTGGGACCCTTTTTAGGTAGGTACAGACAAAAACTAAATTCTACTTGGTACAAAGTAAAACAAAGCAGTTTGCCGCCTATTAATACAAAAATGTATGTTGATGAAGAAGCTGTGTTGCTAAGCTAAGTTGTGAGCATTAACCGCAGGCGAGCGCGGGAGAAATGTCATGCTATTGTGCCTTCTTCACCATAACCAAGTATAAACTAGTATAATATTTAATTTAATAATTCCTCAAATAGAATGCGGAACAACGTAAAGATTTCAAATAACTGAATTTATACTTTGCTAACAGCAACACAAAGTTAGCGAACACGTTTCGCATAAAAACTGAGGTTAAAATACTTACAAATTTATCGGTTACTTAAACGCACCTTGGGTTCTCTTCCGTTACCGTCAACAGCTAATCACATCCGCCTCTGTTCTTTTCAAAATAAAACGCGTCCGCCCTTACAGGAAGTAACAAGATGAGCCATAAAACCAAATGCACCTGATGCTGTAAGCTAACTTCACACACGTCGCTCACAAAACAAAACGACGTTGTGGGTCATTTTACAGTTTTGGTGTCATTCTCTGCCCTGCTGTCAGAGACCACAAGGAGCTGGGATGTTAGTTAGCCCAAACAGTCCTAATTTTAAATACAGTGGATTAACGTCACCTGGCATATGTACAGTATAATCATAAGAATCGTCCACTGGTGTTTTGTAAAGATGGAAGCCCAGGTCTGTGTACAATAATAAGTGGAATGAAGAGGGGAGGCCTTTTTTAAAAATCACCATAAAGCATAAAAGCAGTCATACATGAACAAAGTCGTCTTTAATCAGGTTTCATATTGATCATAAACTCTTGCTACGTCTTTAAATCGCCCTTCTGATTGAAACAGCCAATCACAGAGTCCTGAGGCCGGGGACAGACTCATATCAGACAGCGTCACTGCCCTGACCTCTTCATCTCTCCAGGATGCTCCTCTTTCTCTGCCTGACCGCCTCCTTCTTTGTCGGCTTCTCCGTGGAGATGAACCAGACCTCCAGGCTGCTGGCGGAGAGCGGAGAGCAGTGCTCGGCCTGCGACTTCCGGGAGCACAGCAAGCAGATGAGGCTGCACAGCATCAAGTCCCAGATCCTCAGCATCCTGCGGCTGGAACAGGCTCCCAACATCAGCCGGGACATGATTCGCCAGCTGCTGCCCAAAGCGCCTCCTCTCACGCAGCTCCTGGACCAGTACGACCCGCGGGTGGAGGAGGAAGACCACGTCACCACGGAGACCATCATCACCATGGCCACCAAGCGTAACCAAACCGAACCAAAACACCTTTACATGTCCTCTAAACGTTTTTGTTCTGCACCTTTCCTGAACAGAATCAGTAGACGATGTAGACATTCTGTATATAACTATTACTAACTTTCTGCACATTAACTAAGTAGTTTTTAATAAAATATTTTCACTTGAGTTAATAAAAAGTCCTGATCTTTCATGCCAGTAGTGGCAGAATACTGATGGATAGTTATTATCCAGCAGCCTTTTGCACACAAAAGTATGTTTGGAAGCCTAAATTAAAGTCACACAATCCAGTTTTATTACGTGACGATATCTGCCAGATTAGTGAAAAAAATCTGTTCCTTTACTGTGACAATGTTGTAAATGTCATGTGAAACAATACAGAATAAGTAATATTATTCTATTAATCTCAAAACAGCACTGAGATAAAACCAGTTTAAACAACAAAGTAAAAGCAGTGATGGCTGCAACTCATGACAATCCTCAGTGCAAAATGTTTCTATGGACCCTTCTCACCCTAAACTCACGCTGGTATAAACATAAATATACTCTCGTCTACATGCTGGGACAGTCACGGCCATTCAAATAACTGTTTATGTTCACTGGACGCTTCAGACCACAGAACTGCTCGTTCCTGCAGCATTTTGAATCCACAAATGTCCCTGAAGAAGCACACAAACCTGTGTAACCTTTACATTATGAGTTCCATGTGTGCAATGTACAATGATATGTCGTCCTGAAAGTGGTGCAAAATTAAAACTCGCACATCGTACAAAATGCTCAGTGAAGTATCTGGCAATCTACCCATTTGATTTCCCTTGAAAACAATTGGCTTTTGTAGCTCGACGGTGCTGCTAGAGGAAAGGTCAGGGGGTCACCAAAATATCTGGGCTTCATCTTGGGGATGTTAAATAATTACAGCAAATTTCATGTTAATATATTCAGTAGTTTTAACAAGGAGAACAGTGATTTGTTCGCATGAAACAAGATCATTTAACATTTTAATGATTTCTTCCAGCTAATCAGGTCACCCAGGAGATGTCCTCCTGTTGTCTGTTCAGCCTCAGTCCGAAGATCCAACCCAAAAACATCCTGCGCGCTCAGCTGTGGGTTCACCTGCGGCCGGCCAACACGGTCACCACTGTCTTCCTGCAAATCTCCCGCCTCAAACCCGGGAAGGAGGGAAACAACACCCGAGTCAGAGTCCGCTCCCTGAAGATCGACACGGACGCCGTTGCCGGCTCCTGGCAGAGTATGGACATCAAGTCTCTGCTGCAGGCCTGGCTGCGTCAACCGGAGACCAACTATGGGATCAAGATCAACGCCTACGATTCGAATGGAAACGATTTGGCCATCACCTCCGCAGAGCCTGGAGAGGAAGGACTGGTGAGTGCAATCAAAATATGAACTTCAAAAGGACATGGAGGTTTACTGAAGATTCAGTTTTCATGCTTTGTTCTGGCAATGCCATTAGTGGCCTAACTGGGGCACTGCAACATTATTTGAATTACATTTATGAAACCAGGGCCTTGTTATTCAAATCTGGCTCAACTAATCTAAGTTTGATCTGTTAACCTTGAATTAAGCTGTCTTCTATTTTGAAATCAAAACAACCTAAAGCAAACATGAGTACAGTCAAAACCATAATCAGCACTCACGTGACTGCTGGGTTCTGATCATGTAATTGTTCAACTGCTTGGCATGGTGACCCCCAGTGGAAGGAAGAAATCCTGCATGGTCATGTCAGTACAGTCTGAATGTTTTAGACCAAAGGTCCAGCTTTGGTAGTTTGTCTGTTGCATTGTCAGAACATTTCCAATTCCTTTCCAGCAACCGTTCATCGAAGTGAAGATCCTCGACAGCCCCAAGAGATCCCGCCGTGACTCAGGCCTCAACTGTGACGACGACTCTGCAGAGACCCGCTGCTGCCGCTACCCACTCACTGTAGACTTCGAAGAGTTCGGCTGGGACTGGATCATCGCCCCCAAACGCTACCGGGCCAACTATTGCTCGGGCGAGTGTGAGTTCATGCACCTGCAGCAGTACCCACATGCACACCTGGTGAACAAGGCCAACCCACGGGGCACCGTGGGGCCCTGCTGCACACCCACCAAGATGTCGCCCATCAACATGCTCTACTTTAACCGCAAAGAGCAGATCATCTACGGAAAGATCCCGTCCATGGTGGTCGACCACTGCGGCTGCTCCTGAGGAAACCCAGGCATCTGCAGGACATAGGCTCAATCATACAAGTGATGCAAAAGTTTGATATTTTGTAGAAAATCTAATCTGAAAAATACCACAAAAATGAGATATGAGACCAAACATGGAAACATAGAAACAACAGACATCATTCTAAATAATCTAAACTTTTGCAATAATATCACAGTGAAAGAATTAAAAGACTCAGAGGGATAGTCTCCTGCTGCTTCCTGTCCTCCTGTCTTATGAAAACGTGTCCCAATTCCAGCCTTGTCCAGAACAAACGCTGCTGGGCGTCTTCCATGTGTGCCTTTATTTTGAAAAACATGAACCTAATGACTCTGAGCTGACAGATCGCCCTTCCCTGTCCCGAAGCTTGTTTGCGAACTCCTTGCTGTGATGTGCACTCGAGAGCATCACAGTGATGTTAGAGAGAAAGACACTTTTTTTTAAAGGACGTTGTTACAGGTGTGTTGGGATTTTACTCAAGTCAATTGTATGTTCTTTGTGGTGGATTGTACATTATAAACGTGCAAAATCAGTCAGTTTGCCAGCCTGCCCTGTCTTCCCTTATAGCATCATGACTCCTGTCAGTCTGTCTGCTGGAGCCAGAAAATGCTAATTTGAGTGAATGCGTACAGTTGAAAGTGTCAGTCAAGGCAAAACTACCCTTACGGCTTAAAAGTTGAATACATTTTTAGCATCGTGAATGATTTTTTTAATATGATTTTTGTTTGTCTTCTATCTACACACTCGCAGGATAAAGAGTGACTTGCTACCAGACTGTTATGAGCGCTGCCCTAAAAGTGACGAAAAGTCTGTTTCACCCCTGAAACAGAGTTGGGGTCAGAAACGTGCTTTGTTGAAAAGAAGTTAAACTCAGGTACAGGACATCAAATAATAACATTTATGTTTAACATTTTACATGGTCCCTCACAAATAAATGAATTAAAATAAACACATGCATCATCCTGCGCATGCTAGTAGAGCACAAGCTTCAAACAAGACATTGAAATGTTCATTGAGCTACTAGTGGTCAAATATAAAGGTTTCGCAGCCACAGGGAATCTTTAAATCCTCTCATGGACGCAATCATTTTTCTGATGTTGCTGTTATAGTCAGCATCTAGTGGACATTAGAAGGACTGCAGCTGTAGGCCATTCAACACTTTCTATAGCATTCAGCTGTGGTGTGTGGTGACTGTCAGACACACTGGTTTACAGATGGTACAAAACTAAGAATTTTATGCAGTTAGGCAGCAATAATAAACTGATTTGCGTGGCTGCACACCAACACCAGACCTCTGACTGGCTGCCCAATGGTAGAACTTTAACCATAACCTTCCTTTCATGGAGCTAAAGCCTCAAGAAAATCAGAACCAGCCTCTGGGAAGTTATGAAAGTTTTGGATCCATCAGCCAATTACAATGTGAGGGCAGGAACTCTCAGAGGGAGGTTTGATCTCAATTTGAAGCTGAGTGCAGATGTCCTGACTGTTGTTGTGCTGCAGGGGTTTCTGACCCAAAAGTCTTTGCTCCGCTGTTGGAACAGAATGTCCACAAGTGACACACTTTCACATTTGTGATTCTGCAGTAAACAAAATGTCCATCCAAGTTATTTTGTGCACACTGGTTTGCTTTCCTGCAGATCATTGCGCAGTTTTATCCTATTTTTATTGTCTCATTATTTTCATCTCTGAGGTGGATTCACACGAAAATGATTTACATGGCAACAAAGTAAACTAAGATATTTTTATACAGTATGTTCTGATTTTAAGCTGTTGCCATAACAAATTTGAGGATAACTGCCTTTAAAGAAAGCTACTCACAGAAGTGGATTTGGGTGCATATTTGTTGTATCTTGCATTTCTTACGGCTGAGACTGAAGCAGAACGTTTGCCAAGTTTGTTGCTCTGCATCTATAGAAACGAGGATGATTTGACTGTTAGAGTTTAGAAAATGTTCACCTGCAATATACTGTAAGTATACTACTGTATGTGCACACAACATGCTTCAATTCTGTTGTAAACTGCCAACCCCAAATGTTTTAGGGCAATATACTATATAACAATAATATATATTAAAAAGTTATTTATTCCTGTCACAATATGGTGCCACCGTGCAACGTTTCCAAATTGAGGTAGTAAGAAATTAAAATGTGGTCCAAGTTAATGCCACCTGTCACCTGTGTCCTTTAGATAGTTGAATCTGTCAAAAGACTTGCTGGTGGTTTCTGCACTCTGTATATGTATGTGAATAATCATAAATGTACTATAAATACGGCAAATATTCTGAAGTGCTGAAATAGGTGCGGAAAGGGTCACAACACAGCTAAATATGACTTGTTGTATTACTCACATGCCTATATATATATATATGCATGAATAACAGTTTTACCACAAATTTTCTCATGTTTTGGTGAGCGAACGAACAGGCTTGGATGCATTTGTAAATTGTTCAGATGTTTTCAGTGTTCTTGATTAACAGTTATTTTCCTGTGCTACTGATCAAAATATTCATGTTTTCTTTTTTAGCCTATTAATCAAACTGAAGATGTCCTGAAGCAATGTTGGGAATAATTATATATATATATATCCAAATACATATATATATCCAATTCAATTCAATTTTATTTATATATATATATATATATATATATATATATATATTATATATTATATACTGTATATACACTATACACTTTGTGTTTTTTTTCTGTTTTAATAATCCAACATTTCTTGTTCATAAATAAAGTCTTATTTTTCAGTCACATGTTTTGGAAATTATTCTTTATTATTCTCTTGAGTTCTGTGCAAACGGATTTTGGTCATAAATGAGGTTTAAGTTTCAGTTTCAGGTCTGAGTTACTTTCTCTTTCTCTGAAAACACGTGGTCATAATAAGCTTTTCTGCTGATTGGCTGTCCTCCCTCGGTGACTCCACATTATTCTGTTTTTAATCATTTCAGAGACATTTTACATATAGTTTGACACGTTTAGAGTCTGTGCAAACAATAAGGTTGTGTTTATCTTTGATCTTATTACGCACGCTACTAAATTTACATGAAACACGCATTGCGCATTATAGTTATTATGGGATAGCTTGCTAGCTGACGGAACAGCCGTTTCCATCGTTCCGATTGGCTGTCACAATGAAAAGGGCGGGCACGTGTCGCGAGTCCTAAGCGGTGATTGGCCGACGCTGTTTCCGTCCCCACAGAGTAACAACATTATCAGAAGTAGGTTGACTTGGCACCTTCGTTGCACAATTTTGGGGGAAACCTATTCGGCACTAGAACGACATTTCTGTCAGGGATTGTACACGCTTCCTCAAAAAAAAAAAAGGTACGTTTGATTACTTGTTGACGTTTCGTTTATTGAGACGCGGTGAACTGAGCAGTCAAAGTTAGCTAACGTGTCGACAACGTTACACGAAGAGCGAGTTAAGAACCACTAAAAGCCGTTGTACGTCGCTCGCTTCCGCTTGTTCATTCGTTATACCGAGTGAAGACCTTTTATATTACGACAACACAGTTGAACTCGTCACCTTGGTTATTAACGGACAACCCAAATGTCGACAGGTGACACCCGTTAGTCACATGTAGCCGAATTCACCTGTGAAGAAAATCATTTAAATAAAGTCCAGAGTTTAATTCTGGTAACGCGGAGATTTACGGCGACGTAGAAGAAATGCTGTCAAAAATAAATAAATAAAAAAGAAATCACGTTTCTGGACGAAATTTGTTTCACGAGAGCGTATCAGGTGGAGTTCAGGGACGCTTCCTGCTGTCGGATGTTTGCAGACTGATGCTGCAGGCGGATGATTGAACCCTGTGGGGAAAATGAAACCTATGAGGACTCCTACATTCACCTTTACAGCTCATAGTGAAAATAGTTGTTGTTATAATAATAATAATAATAATAATAATAATAATAAAGAACGTTTGATGCAGCATTAACCTTAAGTTTTGTCCTGTGGCTGAAGGAGCACATTTTAGGAACCAGTTGCAGTTACTTTGTAAATATCTTCAGCTTTTTAAATGCAACAAAGGATGGACACGTTTATTCCTTATTTGGCTTCCCTTTTTTGGGGGGGGGGGGTTTCCGTCGACAGAGCACAGAGTGTTTCACACACTACTCCAAAGTCTCAGATGTTGGACTTTCTTAAAACTGCCCAGTCAGCACTTCTGATTTCCTACTTTCTTGTTCTCTAAACAAGCAGATTCAAACCTTTCACTCGGCTGAAGTGCCCATTAGCAAAACACTGAATCCCTCCAGAGCCTCCTCACCTTTGACAGAAGGAGAGTGGGGGGAAAACATAATTAAATTGTTTCATTATTCTTATATTTTGAAGGTCTTAAAATGACTTTGGGGATGAGATGAGCTCACAGTTTATTTGGTTTGGAAAAGGGGATTTGGTGTCAGATATACTGGTGTCAACATGCAGTATATACTGTACGGCGGCTGATATGCAGCATGAATTTGCACTTAAGAAATTCTGAAAGATCTGTTTGAGGTGTCTCCATTTGTTCACCAGAGAGCTGTAAAACATCCTGCTCAGCACGTCCACGCGACCCTTATAAAAAATGTTTGTTCGTGTCAGATATTTTTTTTTACCAACTATCAGTATTGTTATAAGCCTCAAACATCCAGTATTGGTTAGGCTCTAGTTTTTACCTGAACAAACCTAAAAGTTGGATCCCTGAACCCTCATGCAACTGCGGTTTTTCACCAGAAGATGGCGCAGTGGTGCCAGCTCCAGTTGCTGGACAGCAAGTACCTGGAGCAGGTGGACCAGCTTTATGACGACTCCTTTCCCATGGACATCCGACAGTACCTGAGCAGGTGGATCGAGAGCATCGACTGGTAAGAAGACGAACGCTGTCTGTCTATATGCGTAATGTGCTTTACAGAAAGACGGATCAAAGCAAGACAAAACACGACATTTTATTTACCAATCATCATTTAATTGAGAAATAATCTACAGAACGGCAGATCAAAATTTAATTTAAAAGTTGTCACTGAATTAAATAAAATAAAGTATCATCACTATCATAGTGTCACATTTTGAAGTCTGTCAATCAGTCGATTGATTATTTCAGCTAAAGACTGGTTTCATGTTGCTTTTCTTAATTAACTAGTGATCACTAATTGATTAGTATTTGTTGAAATATATAGTACAAGTCAATCAAATGATCAAAAACTAATCAGATCTTACCAGCGACTCCTTTAGGATCAGGTTTTTACTGACTGATCCTTTAAGTTATCCAGCACGATGATTATTGTTAGTAGTAGAAGTTGTGGTGCTGAAACAAGTCAGTTAGTTGATCAACAGTAAAATGAGATTTTTGATAACTGTAATTTATTAAGCGAAAATGTCTGAACCTTCTGTTGTTCCGGCTTTTCCAACATGAGGATTTGATACTTTTCTGTGTTTTTTATATGATCGAAAACGGAATCCGTTTGGGTTTCGGACAAGACAAGACATTTGAAGACTCTGTGATTTGCTATTTTCTCAGTTCTGTCTGTCCTTTTAAATACCAAACAGCTAATTTGTCTACTGCCTCTGACCACCTCAGGGACACAGTGGCGCTTCAGGACTCTCTGGCCACTGTTCGGTTCCACGACCTCCTTGCTCAGCTGGACGATCAACACAGCCGCTTCGCCCTGGAGAACAACTTCCTGCTGCAGCACAACATTCGCAAAATCAAGAGGAACCTGCAGGTCAGAGACTTTACTCTTTGTGTAATGTGTTGTCGTAATCTGTCATTTTGGTGATGAATTTTAAGTGTAGAGCAATTGTCTCTCCAGGATCGGTTCCAGGAAGATCCGGTCCACATGGCCATGATCATCTCCAGAAACCTAAAGGAGGAGCAGAAGATCCTGGCCACTGTGAAAAGTGCTGAGGTGAATCGTGCAGCGCAGAACGTCTTTTTATCTTTTTGAAAAATGCCATTGCGTCTCCTTTAAGACAGAATAGAGTCACTGACACATTTGGTATCTTCAGAAACATTATTTCATTTATTATTCATTTTGGTAGCTCTTTGTTCTACAGGTGTGTAAATCCCCAATATGTCCCTAAAATGATGTAGGGATTTTCCTGGGAAATGGCTTTGTAATTTGGCATGGAAAACAGATCAATGTGTTAAATTGGTACACTTCCAATTAATTAATTCTAATTAATTACCTACTTTTAATCAGTGCACAGCAGGTCAGCAGAACATGCAAAAATGTGAGTCAACAGACAAGAACACAAGTTTCCAATAATAAATGCATGATAAGTTAATACTCAACACAACCAATTGTCCCAAAGTTAAAACATTGGCCTGCAAACTAAAGTGTCACCTACATTCCTGTCTGCAGCAGGAGGGGGAGGTGACGGTGTCGGCCATGGTGGTGGAGAAACAGAAGCTGGACAACAAAGTGAAGGAGATGAAAGACAGAGTCCAGGTAAGACGGCATGGCATAAGAACTGATCTTCTTTACTCTCAATGCAGAGTGTTTGCGATGTGATCCATGTTTCTCCATCACAGGAATCTGGTCATTCTCTCACCTGTTGAGAAGCTTTTCTTTTTCTTGATGTGATGCACCCGAGGATCACATTTTAGTACAATTCTTATCCGATTTCTTCCTGAATCTTCTTCCTCAGATGGTGGATCAGAACATTAAAAACCTAGAAGATCTGCAGGACGAGTACGACTTTAAAATCAACACACTGAAGAACAGAGGTGAGGATGAAAGTGATGGACTGTGAACTAAAAGACTGAGATAATATACAGCTCTGGAAAAAATTAAGATCAGTTCTCTGGTTTTACTGTGTGTTTGAGTAAAATTAACTTGAGCTGTTTGTACCATTACGTTTTCAATTAAAATGAATTACTATAAAATATATATTTTTTCATTTTGTTAGTATTTGCATGTATTGAAGTGCCACAGTTAAGGAAAGCTGTGTTATGTTTTCTGGATTGTTTTAAAATAACTTTACATTTGGGCCACCAAAAATTTACATTTGCCAACAAATGTAGTGGCTTGGTGGCCCGTGAAGCCAGTGCCTATAAGTGCTATATTAGCGTCTATCCCTGGGATTGGTCATATCAGTCTGTCCCATTGCAGTAAGAAGTGATGTAGAAAACGCTAGCTTGTGAAGCTAAACCCTGATTTATTTAAGTTTTTGTGTTTCTGTAGAGAATGAAATGAACAGCATGACACCAAAGGAGCTGGAGATAGAGAAGATGACAGTTGGGAGGATGGACTTTGACCTGAAAGCCAAACGACGGGTGAGCAGACAGAGACGGGTGTAAACACACCTGGGAATTTGTGGAAATAATGGAAACTGAATTTGATTACCAAGTCTCAAAAAGTTTAAATTATTACAGAATGTAAAGAAATAGTTTGTTGGCCCCTCCAGGAGATAGCAAGGTGGTTAATGGGATAGAAAATAAACTACTATAAAAATGATTGGTCACCTGTTCACAGCGCTCGTATGGAGCATGTGATGATAATCATTTCTTTTATACAACGCTTCTCTAAAACGGTGGGTTTATCCTGAGCCAAAACATTGCTGATGTAGTTGAGCTGTTTATGAACTGAATGCTGTCTGTGCTGTCTGTCAGGACGTGGTGATCCAGCTGACCGACCTCCTGAACGTCACTCAGGCGTTGCTGTCGGACCTGATCTCTGAGGAGCTGCCGGAGTGGAAGCAGCGGCAGCAGATCGCCTGCATCGGTGGCCCGCCCAACGCCTGCGTGGACCAGCTGCAGAACTGGTGAGACTTCCTGCGGCCCCTAACAACAACCCGTTTCATTTATTATGTCTTTCATTCCACCTCTTCATGCTCTCTGTCTCTTTTCTTCGTCCTCCTTTCTCTTCATGCACTCTCTCCTCCTGCAGGTTCACAGCAGTAGCAGAGAGTCTTCAGCAGGTTCGGCAGCACCTGAAGAAGCTGCAGGAGTTGGAGCAGAAGTTCACCTACGACAGTGACCCCATCACACAGAAAAAAGCTTTCCTGGAGGCCCGAGCTCTGGACCTCCTCAAGAACCTCCTCTCCAAGTAAGGAAGTTATTGATCACCTAATTATTGATTATCAATAATTGTTGTATGGCTCATATTGATTATAAACTATATATCTCTATATATATATATATATATATATCTGTTGTACGGCTCAAATAAATAAGAAAGTTTAGTGGTGATAGTAGTCTTGGAATTAAATGTACCAAGCAATAATGGACTGTGTGTGTGTGCAGCTCTCTGGTTGTAGAGAGGCAGCCCTGCATGCCCACCCACCCACAGAGACCCCTGGTGCTGAAAACGGGTGTCCAGTTCACTGTGAAGCTTCGGTAAGAAACAAAACAAACATTACTGATGTAAAAACTTTAAAAATAGTTTTTTTTTTTTTTATGTGGAGGAAGTGAAGCTGATTGATGGCTTATGTTATTAATTACATACGTGGGCGGAGCCATTAGTGTAACTGGGAGTACCTGGCCAGTCTCCCTGTAGTATTTCAGATGAGGCTTCCCTGCACTGGCTTGCTTGGCTGCTTGGGGTGCTGCTCCACGGCTTTCCGCCCCTCTGCTCGGCTTCGCTCCGGTTCTCTGCTGTTTGGTTAATAAATGGCACTGTTCAGTTCCAAGCCGTGTCTCCCTGTTTGTTGTCATGGCTTACGAGCCGGGTCGTGACATACAAAAGACAAATAGTGCAAGAAATCAAATATTGCTGAAAAGGAAAAAAGAAGGCAGTGCGTCTCATTATGCTGCTTCTTAAAAAAATAAATGCCTAATTATGATTTTATGTTCAAGCCCGATCTTGCTCTGTAGATCTGTACCAACTTCCTGTTTCAGCTGAATATATCTTGTTTCGTTTCTGTTCAGGTTCCTGGTGAAGCTGCAGGAGTTCAACTACCAGCTCAAAGTCAAGGCTGTGTTTGATAAGTAAGCTGCGGACAAAAGTTGTTTTACCTGCTTAAAACTGATTCTTGCATCCTGTGCATGAACATGCTGTTAAACAAACTTCTTCTTTTCCTCAGAGATGTTACAGAGAAGAAAGGGTACGTCTCAAAACCATTTACACACATGTGTGTATATATATATATATATATATATATATATATATATATTAAAAAATACAAATACTATCACATCATCTACTGCCGATACTTCCAGTGATGACATTATTATTAAGGACAGTTTCAAGCTTTCTTCAAGCTCTGGAAAACATTTGAATGACAGTAAATGTTGAATAAATGATTGTTAACCTAATTGATTGATTTATTGATGTCGTGTCCAATGTCAGCTTTCGGAAGTTCAACGTTTTGGGAACAAACACCAAAGTTATGAACATGGAGGAGTCGAACGGCAGCCTGGCAGCGGAGTTCAGACATTTAGTAAGATGTGTTTCCTTTTAGATACTTAATGTATTTTTATTGCCGTTCTATTCCTCAGAATAAGGCATTCATCTGTCATGGATTTAATTTTTAGACATGTTTTTAGCTAGTGGATAAATTTCACAGTGGGATTGGAAAT
Organism: Gadopsis marmoratus; assembly: GCA_036023855.1. Classification (NCBI taxonomy): domain Eukaryota; kingdom Metazoa; phylum Chordata; class Actinopteri; order Centrarchiformes; family Percichthyidae; genus Gadopsis; species Gadopsis marmoratus. Next base: position 102,389 of record JAVQJF010120882.1, read on the forward strand.
ATTTAGAAGACTAATTATGATAAAGAGTAAAGTTGTTTTGTCTTTTGATGATCGGAGGTGCAGGCAAGAGTAAAAACCACACACAACAAAGGCTTAAGTGTAAAAACTGTAAATGCTGGATAACTTTACAGCACAAAACTGACACATGGTGCTGATTTATCGTATCATTTGGCTGAAGTTGAAACATTTGCGTGAAACCTGTTTCTCTAACTTGTTGTTTGTCCACACAGCAACTGAAAGAGCAGAAAGTTGCCGGCAACCGAACAAACGAGGTAAAAGCCTGTGATCCTGCTGCTATTACGAGAAATTAGAAAGATATTTATCTTGTTTTCCAAAAATAAGAAAATGAATTCATGAGGATGGCTTAAAGGGCAAAAAGATCAAACTAAACTAAATATAAAGTCCTCCACATACTTACAGCATGTAAAATAAGTATTTAACACGTCAACATTTTTCTCAGTAAATATATTTGTATTGGGGCTATTGTAATGAAAGTTTCACCAAATGTCAGCAACAACCCATGAAATCCACACATACAAAGAAATCACACCATAGATGTCCATAAATTAACTTATGTGTAATAATGTGAAATGACAGGGGGAAAATGATTGAAGAGAGGGAGGTGCAAAAAGACTTGGAAAGCCAAGACACCAAAGAATCTATCAGTAATTATACAGCACCCTGCCCCTTGCCAGTTCAAATTAATATCAGCTGGTTCAGGCCCAACTGATGGCCTATAAAAAGGCGTCTCATCACCAATTTCTGAAGGGATTCGTTTTGGTTTCTTTGTATCTGGATTACTTGGGTTGTTACCAACTGTTACGTCCACCTGTGTGTGTCTAGGGGAGGGGAGGACGATAAACAAACGAAGGAACCGAGGCAGGATCGCTGCACCAAACCAGTATAGTTTGGGTAGTTGTGCATGTGCGGGTGGCTCTTGGGGCAATAAGTGGGGAGGCTGGACTCAGGGTGGATGCCAAAGGAAATACAAGAAACAGAACAAAGTCCCACCTAAACCCCAACAAAAGAACAAACAAAAGATACTAAAGAAAGGCTCAGGAAAACCGTACAGGGGTGGCACCACCCACTAACCTAGTGTTCCTAACAGTCACAAAACTATGTGAGTGCGATGTACTAATCCAGCACACCCACCACATACCTTTTTCCACCAGTCCCCACAGAGACTTCCAAAACATGTCTTATCATCAAGGGTTCTGATCCCGAATGAACCACTCCAACACTCCTGGTCTCCTCTTTATAACTCCACCCTCTCCAGCTGATTGGTTGATTACCCGAGAAGGACACCTCTGGAGCCATTTACCAGGGCTGCACAGGTGGCACTCAATTATTGCCTACACCTGCAGAGAGGACTGGGGAACAGGGTTGCAGGCAAACCCAACTAGGCTGTCGGCTGGTGCTTGGCACATAACAGTCATCCATATCTAAAATAACAACCACGTGAGCAGGAAAGTGCCCAGAGATATCAAATTATTTTTGATTGGTTGCTATGGGCTGAAGTCAGAATGCTGATCTCTGGTGATTTTCCAGTTGGACTCCTGATCGCTGCTATAGTGACAAAGTTCAACAAAATGACTGGAGCTTTGTTCAAAAACAACTTACAAACAAATGAATGCAAGTGTATATTCAAGAGTTTCAAATATTCCAGATCCTCATATAACACTGTACTGAAACTGAGAACTGGAAAGGGAGGCCCACGGACATGAAACAAAATGCAGTTGCCACAATGCTAGATTACTTCTTGTTACGTGCCTGGATGGGTTCGGAATAGGTCGATGTGGGCGTGTGGTCCTTGCTGTTGTGGATTGTGCCTTTGCCTCAGGTACTCAATCCTAAATGCCTCCACCTGGACAATGTGAGGCTGGCACGGAGGAAGGAGGGGCGACCAGGAGAGGAGGCCGATTGTACGAGAGATATAAAAGGGACAGGGGGAATCAGTGCTGGGGGCTGTTGTTGGCGTGGGGTGTGGTGAGTGGTGAGGACGAGGTAAGACGGGGGCACCCCGTACACACACACACACACACACACACACACACACACATACATAGAGGAAGCACATTAGGAAGAGGGTGGTGCCACCTCTGTATGGTTTTGACCGGGTTTGTTTAGATGAGGTAAGGTGTGTTGATTTGTTGTTTCTTTTAGGTTCGGGTAGGGGAAGCATTAGGGGTGTTTTGTTTGATTGATTGTATTTTCTTTGGCAACCACCCATGGTCCTCCCTCTCCCATGGCTCTGTGTTCTGTACAGTGGTGTGATCAATGAACGGGCAGCAATAAACCCCGTTGTATACCTTTTACGCCGTGTCTTCTGTGTGGTGTTTATGTTATGTCACTCGCTTTCCGCCCCATACGCCATGGGGACGTAACACTTCTTGTTCCAGATCATACTAAGGCTGCAAGAAACATGAGAGCCTGAAACGTAAACAGTGTAGGTTGTTAATAATTAGATGGTTGGTGCACCAATAAAATAAAAATAAAGATAAAAATAAAATACAACCAAATTAAATTGGAGGAAGAAGCAAAAGATGTCGCAACAAGTTCAGCAATACAAAACCAAAGATTTTTAAGCATTTTCGGAACCTAAAATAAGTAAACATGACCTAATGAGCTCTATAAGAATAAAGGAAGGAGGAAGTAGTCCTTTCGTTCTTGAACCATGGTAAGGAAGATCTTCCGACACGTGACTTAATCTGAACTGACCTTGACCAACTGACTGTACTAAAGCCTTTACTGATTCGAGAGGCTCTTATAGGCAGTCATTGCCTGAAAACTGACATGCTTAGTGTATATTAGTCCTTAGCGACCAACTGCACCGGTAGTCGGCCTCGGCTCCTACTCATCCTGCTGTGGAGATAACAGAGAGTAGAAGACTACACAAGGGATTTGGTTTGAAAATAGTGTAATAATGTGATGCATGGATGGAGATTTTTTGGTGATAGGGGAAAAAGGTTAATTGGAATTAAGATAAGGGGAGATTGGAAGTAAGTAAAGCTAAAAGCTAAAAGGTAAGGGTCTAAAAAAGGGGTTATCTAATTAAGTGTGAAGTATTGTTATTGCATTTGTATTTGGTCTAAATGAATAATGTAAAAACCAGGGAGGGGTCCTTTAAGTGATTGGATAAGGGACATGTCCCATGCAAATAAGGCTTAAGACTATCACCCCTGAAAGAGGAGAGGCCATTGTTAATTCCTCAAAACCTCACACCACAAAAGACATGCAGTTGTTTTTATTTATGATGGGGTTTTGTAGACCGTCATCATCGTCTCCAAGGAAACCATCAGGCATCCTGTGGTCATGGAGTTCACGCAGTAGCTCTCTGTCTTCTTCTTCCTACAGTCAGTTTATTTCTGCACACCTGAGCACACACAAGTTACATTCGGTGTGTGTCCCCTCCTCAATCTGTAGCTGGCCACTTTCTCCAGCCTGATGGACCCTCGTCTTAGCTACTTGCAGTGTGTTTTTTTTCTTAGCTGCTCCCGCTTTCTGGGTCAGTCTCTATCATCTCATGCAAGTTGACCTGCAACGACATTAAACATTTGTAAAATGTCATAAAATCGTCCGATGATATGTAGCTAGCTTCAAAAACAGTCTTAACGAGACCAGGTAAACCTGTTTATGCTGCCCTCCCTGGGTGTCATTTAGTAGAGTGATAAACCCAAAACAATGCAAAGATATAACATTAACGCTAGCTTTACAGGACAGAAAATCAGCACATTTAGTAATGTTGCATAAACAAAACAATTACCTTTATGAAAATGGTGAGAGCAGACAAAAATGAATGGAGATATCTTGGAGAAAGTACAGTTTTTACATCGCCCTGCTGCGTCCCGGGCTATTTAACGTCTCTTTGTTATCTCCTGTACCTGCTGTCCATACCCCTTTTTCCAGGTGAGAAACCTAAAAAACCTCGTGGTCAACCTTTCTACCTTTTCCATCATGTGACTTATTGTTACAGCTTTTCACACAACACGAGCGTACCATTTCAGTGATTAAAGGAAGCGAACACAAAAAATACCCGACTTGACTCGTCTGATTGCTTGACCACTGAATACCTCTAAAATGGCAGTTGTACCCAAAATGCGATTCGATTTTCGCGAGTTCTAACCCAGCAAACAAAAAAAACATCTCCAGGAAGTTCACTCAAGCTCCTCTCCGAACGTCCGCAAAACGTCATTGTCTGGGGCTCTTATTGTGAAGGGAAGAAGGAAGTGCTGTGTAGAGTGTGAGTAAGTAAGTGCTCAGTTACATTATTAATTAATAGTATTAACATTGCTTTTTTTTCTCCAAGGCTAGAAGAAATACACAGATTCCAGATCAGATTTTTTTAATTTTAATTTTTAATTTTTTTTAATGCATTTTTAATGTTTATGTAACATGTTTTTTGTCTTTGGGTATGCCTTGTGGCATGCACCTGTGAGATAGTACACTGAGTTGTAGACTAGACATACATAGGCAAATTATAAGTAGTGTTTCTGGATAATTGCAAGTTACAAGTCAGGTCACACAAAAGAGTTAATTTTGACACCCACTCTGAGATTGATGAAAGGATGTTTATAATTGAAAATGGTGAAGGTTAGATTCCCGATAACACATTTATTATTCATTTGTAAAGTATTTTGTAAAAACATAATTTAAGGAGTAACAAATTATACTACCTGACCTCTTCCAAACTGGACAGTGTACTTATAAGATTTATACAATAAAATATGGCATCCAACATGAGATTTGTACCAAGCTACTTTCTAATGATGGCACACAAATAATAGGAATTCCACCCAGGACCGCTCCTCTATGTTTGAAGCAGGGCCTGTGAAGGTTTGCTCTTTGAATATATAGTTTTTCAATGAATGTGATTGTCAGGCATGCATACAAGCACGTGGGGGCCATACAAATTACTGAGTACCATTTTGAGTTGATGCAATAACATTTCAGTAAAATGGACTAGCCTGCCGCATAATTTTTTCACTTTGATTTTCGTTGTGTATTTGAATTCATCCCTCTGTAGGTTGATAATTTTCATTTCCATCAAAAGATCCTTTCGTTCCTAGCACATTACCCAGTCCATATCAGTATAGATATCACCATGATTTTTTTTCCCATTGAGATCTGATGTGATTTCAAAGTGTTCCTTTAATTTTTTTTGAGCAGTGTATTAAGAACATGAAAGACAGTTTGATTGTCCAATCACATTAGATCAAAAACATAAAAACAACACTAATTCGCTGCCAATAATAGTGGGAGTGTCTTGGGTGCAGAGAGCTGCGCCTTGTGGAAAATCTGAAGCAACCAGTTAGAGAGCAGCCTTAGGTCACCTGCTTGGCAAAAGTTGAAGGACTTACTTTCTTATTTGACTGGCACCCTTCACAGAGGAAGTGTATTATCAGACTATATACTTTTTTTTTTTTCGTGAATACTGACAGGCACTGACGGACTACCAGGCTCATATTGTACGAGTAAACTATTTATATTTCAGAATTATTTCACATTTTCTAATGTATTTATGTTGAACATGTTTAAGTAGACTTTCTTCTCTAGCTATTCGGAGGGGGCGGCACCCCAGATTAACACATTTTACTTTAGATGAGTAATCTAGAACAGCAGTGTTGAAAATGGCGTGAATATGTTGTTGAGTTCATGAAATTAAAGCAATGGAGAGCTATGATAGCTCTGGATGTGCTTGGACCAGTTGTCAGTGTTTCTGTGTTGTTGGTTGTGTATTTCACTGCTCTAGCTAAACCCAGTTAATTTTGTTATATTCCTCACTTCAGCAGCTAATTGCCCGCTATTCACTTAAGGGTACATAAAATGTACTTGAACACTCATAGCTCACCCCCGTTAGCGACTCTCCGGTAATCCCACAGGTGTTTACACGCTATTCAGTTGCTTGCTACCGCTCTTTGGCTAATAATGGCATAATAACAGGAGTTTTTCCAGCCTTGTTTTTCTCCTTTATTTGTTCGTTACGCCGTTACTAGAGGCCCGGCCCTTAACTGACTCTCGGCTTTTGGGTTGAATTAATTTAGCTATGTACATTACCTACAAAACAAATCAATAAATAGATTTCTTTTAAATTGTCGATAAACATAGAGCGCGATCTGCTGAAGTGTAAGAAGAGACGCTTCCATTGTAAAAGTTGTAAGTCTCGAACCTAATAACTTGGGGCCTTCCGCCTCACGAGACACCAGCAGGGCTGAGCTGATTCATGAACAACACTTATCATTCAGTGTCTCACTGTACTAGGTTAGCCTTTTGTATATATTAAAGCTTGCTTGGGACACAGTATCAAGAAATGACATAGGTGGCATTGTGGTAAATGTACTCTTCCAAATATGGTGTTTGTAATAGTGGTTTAATAATAATTTAATATGTATGAATGTAGAGCAAAAACAAGATTTTTTTTCTGATTGAAAAACGATTTGTTGCAGATGTGGTATTACAGTTGTTGATGCTGCAATTCTCTAAACATTCTGAAGAAATCTACAGGGCAATGGAAATCAAGCACACACACACAGCCCCACACCCACAGCAGTAGTGACTAATATTCATTTCAGTTTTACATAAGCCCAGGATTTTCTGTTCATCCAAAGAAAGCTTAAAATATAGTTTGGAAACTTTATAAACTCATACCTGCATAGAGAGTTACATTTGGTGAAATTGACTTTATTATGACATGGCCAATTCTACGCTACATTCTTCTATCGTCTTCTGTTCTAAATGACATCAAATAAATTACTTATTTGATTCAATATAGAATATATACAAACAAACCTTATCTCTGTTATCTCCATATTTCTTTCAGACCTCCAGCTGGATATAGCAAGCACAGCATGAGGACTGTCCCCCACACCCCCACCAGGACCAACCCATAGCCTTCTCTCACAGACAACATCAGACCAGATGTCCACAAGCTGTCTCTTGGTTTCCCCAGAGAAGAGCTTCGTGGCTGGGCTTTACACCGCAGCAGGGTTGGGTGCTACCACAGATCACACCATGAGGAGCCTAAACACAGCAGAGTTGACAGCTCAGATTGTTCATCTTCTTAGGACCATTACAGGAAGCAATATCAGTGGTGCTCCCATTATTGGATGTAGCAACACCAGCGACCAATGAGTACAGGCGTGTGTATGACAGTGAACTGTATAACAATCAGGGACGGCTGGTATCAATGGGCTAACAGGGCTAAGCCCTCCCTATCCTTTACAATAAATATGAGAAAATAATTGTAAAAAACCTTAAAACAGATTGTCTTCTATTTTGGTGGGACCTAGAGAAGCAACAGAACCAAATAGTCACAAGAAAAACGCAGGATATATTTAAATGGGCTTATTTTTTACAGCCCAAACAGCGGCATCAGCTTCCAATCATATTCGTGTTAAGTGAGTGACAGGTGTCTTAGCAGGCCCCTTTGATTTGCCGAGCATTTGGGCTAAATTCATTCAGCCCAGAGACGCTGACTTTTGACCAATGACAGCCAGCGTGGTGCTGCAGTGCTGTGACAGAGTGAACAGACAGGGGGCGCAGGGTCCAAATCATGTTGACAAACAAAAAAAGACTGAATTGTAAGTTGAAGCTGTCAGTAAAGCTACTGTATCAATGTTGGGTAAAGTTAACATGAGGGCCACCGCATCGCTATGCAGAGACACAATGAGCTGATAAAGACAAACAGGCTTCACTGTCACGGATTGTGGACTGAATGTTGTGGGGCACACGAGCTCTGCTGGGGTCCGACGAATCTCCGACTTCACTCCAGTGAGGCGAGTTTCAGAACCTTGTTGATCAGTTGTCTTTTTTAGATTTAGCCAGTTAGCTGATCACCTGTCAAACACACAGGTTGCCAACAACACGT